>OW388303.1:1828672-1952713 GCA_936450465.1 Gibbula magus
ACCCTAAACACGACCCTAAACACGTGTAATATCATTACAAACACACTCTTAAATGTCTTTTCCAGAAGAAGCCTTTATTTTGAATTTTTCCAAAAAAATGAAAAAAGTACGTACCTAAACTCGGAGATTAGGTACGTCATTTTGGGTGAAATCCATTTTCCCCATGAATTTGGCCTCAAACCACTCTACAACACGTGTAATATCATTACAAACACACTCTTAAATGTCTTTTCCAGAAAAAGCCTTTATTTTGAATTTTTTCCAAAAAATGAAAAAGTACGTACCTAAACTTGGAGTTTAGGTACGTCATTTTGGTGAAATCCATTTTCCCCATGAATTTGGCCTCAAAACACTCTAAACACGTGTAATATCATTACAAACACACTCTTAAATGTCTTTTCCAGAAAAAGCCTTTATTTTGAATTTTTTTTAAAAAATGAAAAAAGTACGTACCTAAACTTGGATTTTAGGTACGTCATTTTTTATGAAATCCATTTTCCCCATGAATTTGGCCTCAAAACACTCTAAACACGTGTAATATCATTACAAACACACTCTTAAATGTCTTTTCCAGAAAAAGCCTTTATTTTGAATTTTTTCAAAAAAAATGAAAAAGTACGTACCTAAACTCGGAGTTTAGGTACGTCATTTGGGTGAAATCCATTTTCAACATGAATTTGGCCTCAAAACACCCTAAACACGTGTAATATCATTACAAACACACTCTTAAATGTCTTCTCCAGAAGAAGCCTTTATTTTGAATTTTTTCAAAAAAAAATGAAAAAAGTACGTACCTAAACTCGGAGTTTAGGTACGTCATTTTGGGTGAAATCCATTTCCCCCATGAATTTGGCCTCAAACCACTCTAAACACGTGTAATATCATTACAAACACACTCTTAAATGTCTTTTCCAGAAAAAGTCTTTATTTCATTTTTTTCCAAAAAAATGAAAAAGTACGTACCTTAACTCGGAGTTTAGGTACGTCATTTTGGGTGAAATCCATTTTCCCCATGAATTTGGCCTCAAAACACTCTAAACACGTGTAATATCATTACAAACACACTCTTAAATGTCTTTTCCAGAAAAAGCCTTTATTTTGAATTTTTCCAAAAAAATGAAAAAGTACGTACCTAAACTCGGAGTTTAGGTACGTCATTTTGGGTGAAATCCATTTTCCCCATGAATTTGGCCTCAAAACACTCTAAACACGTGTAATATCATTACAAACACACTCTTAAATGTCTTTTCCAGAAGAAGCCTTTATTTTGAATTTTTCCAAAAAAATGAAAGAAGTACGTACCTAAACTCGGAGATTAGGTACGTCATTTTGGGTGAAATCCATTTTCCCATGAATTTGGCCTCAAACCACTCTAAAAACGTGTAATATCATTACAAACACACTCTTAAATGTCTTTTCCAGAAGAAGCCTTTATTTTGAATTTTTTCCAAAAAAATGAAAAAGTACGTACCTAAACTCGGAGTTTTGGGTGAAATCCATTTCCCCCATGAATTTGGCCTCAAACCACTCTAAACACGTGTAATATCATTACAAACACACTCTTAAATGTCTTTTCCAGAAAAAGCCTTTATTTTGAATTTTTTTCCAAAAAAATGAAAAAGTACGTACCTAAACTCGGAGTTTAGGTACGTCATTTTGGGTGAAATCCATTTCCCCCATGAATTTGGCCTCAAACCACTCTAAACACGTGTAATATCATTACAAACACATTCTTAAATGTCTTTTCCAGAAAAAGCCTTTATTTTGAATTTTTTCAAAAAAAATTAAAAAGTACGTACCTAAACTCGGAGTTTAGGTACGTCATTTTGGGTGAAATCCATTTTCCCCATGAATTTGGCCTCAAAACACTCTAAACACGTGTAATATCATTACAAACACACTCTTAAATGTCTTTTCCAGAAAAAGCCTTTATTTGAATTTTTTCAAAAAAAATGAAAAAGTACGTACCTAAACTCGGAGTTTAGGTACGTCATTTTGCTTGAAATCCATTTTCCCCATGAATTTGGCCTCAAAACAATCTCAACACGTGTAATATCATTACAAACACACTCTTAAATGTCTTTTCCAAAACCCTTTATTTTGAATTTTTTTTAAAAAAATGAAAAAAGTACGTACCTAAACTCGGAGTTTAGGTACGTCATTTTGGGTGAAATCCATTTTCCCCATTAACTTGGCGTCAAACCACTCTAAATAATTGTAATATCATTACAAACACACTCTTAAATGTCTTTTTCAGAAAAGCCTTTATTTTGAATTTTTTCTAAAAAAATGAAAAAAGTACGTACCTAAACTCGGAGTTTAGGTACGTCATTTTGGGTGAAATCCATTTTCCCCATGAATTTGGCCTCAAAACACTCTAAACACGTGTAATATCATTACAAACACACCCTTAAATGTCTTTTCCAGAAAAGGCCTTTATTTTGAATTTAAAAAAAAAAATGAAAAAGTACGTACCTAAACTCGGAGTTTAGATACGTCATTTGGATGAAATCCATTTTCAACATGAATTTGGCCTCAAAACACCCTAAACACGTGTAATATCATTACAAACACACTCTTAAATGTCTTCTCCAGAAGAAGCCTTTATTTTGAATTTTTTCAAAAAAAAATGAAAAAGTACTTACCTAAACTCGGAGTTTAGGTACGTCATTTTGGGTGAAATCCATTTCCCCCATGAATTTGGCCTCAAAACACTCTCAACACGTGTAATATCATTACAAACACACTCTTAAATGTCTTTTCCAGAAAAAGCCTTTATTTTGAATTTTTTCCAAAAAAATGAAAAAGTACGTACCTAAACTCGGAGTTTAGGAACGTCATTTTGGGTGAAATCCATTTTCCCCATGAATTTGGCCTCAAAACACTCTAAACAAGTGTAATATCATTACAAACACACTCTTAAATGTCTTTTCCAGAAGAAGCCTTTATTTTGAATTTTTTCAAAAAAAATGAAAAAAGTACGTACCTAAACTCGGAGTTTAGGTACGTCATTTTGCTTGAAATCCATTTTCCCCATGAATTTGGCCTCAAAACACTCTAAACACGTGTAATATCATTACAAACACACCCTTAAATGTCTTTTCCAGAAAAGGCCTTTATTTTGAATTTTAAAAAAAAAATGAAAAAGTACGTACCTAAACTCGGAGTTTAGGTACGTCATTTTGGGTGAAATCCATTTTCCCCATTAACTTGGCGTCAAACCACTCTAAATAATTGTAATATCATTACAAACACACTCTTAAATGTCTTTTTCAGAAAAAGCCTTTATTTTGAATTTTTTCTAAAAAAATGAAAAAAGTACGTACCTAAACTCGGAGTTTAGGTACGTCATTTTGGGTGAAATCCATTTTCCCCATGAATTTGGCCTCAAAACACTCTAAACACGTGTAATATCATTACAAACACACCCTTAAATGTCTTTTCCAGAAAAAGCCTTTATTTTGAATTTTAAAAAAAAAATGAAAGAGTACGTACCTAAACTCGGAGTTTAGATACGTCATTTGGATGAAATCCATTTTCAACATGAATTTGGCCTCAAAACACCCTAAACACGTGTAATATCATTACAAACACACTCTTAAATGTCTTCTCCAGAAGAAGCCTTTATTTTGAATTTTTTCAAAAAAAAATGAAAAAGTACGTACCTAAACTCGGAGTTTAGGTACGTCATTTTGGGTGAAATCCATTTCCCCCATGAATTTGGCCTCAAACCACTCTCAACACGTGTAATATCATTACAAACACACTCTTAAATGTCTTTTCCAGAAGAAGCCTTTATTTTGAATTTTTTCTAAAAAAATGAAAAAAGTACGTACCTAAACTCGGAGTTTAGGTACGTCATTTTGGGTGAAATCCATTTTCCCCATGAATTTGGCCTCAAAACACTCTAAACACGTGTAATATCATTACAAACACACCCTTAAATGTCTTTTCCAGAAAAGGCCTTTATTTTGAATTTTAAAAAAAAAATGAAAAAGTACGTACCTAAACTCGGAGTTTAGGTACGTCATTTTGGGTGAAATCCATTTCCCCCATGAATTTGGCCTCAAACCACTCTAAACACGTGTAATATCATTACAAACACACTCTTAAATGTCTTTTCCAGAAAAAGTCTTTATTTTGATTTTTTTCCAAAAAAATGAAAAAGTACGTACCTAAACTCGGAGTTTAGGTACGTCATTTTGGGTGAAATCCATTTCCCCCATGAATTTGGCCTCAAACCACTCTAAACACGTTTAATATCATTACAAACACACTCTTAAATGTCTTTTATAGAAAAAGCCTTTATTTTGAATTTTTTCAAAAAAAATGAAAAAGTACGTACCTTAACTCGGAGTTTAGGTACGTCATTTTGGGTGAAATCCATTTTCCCCATGAATTTGGCCTCAAAACACTCTAAACACGTGTAATATCATTACAAACACACTCTTAAATGTCTTTTCCAGAAAAAGCCTTTATTTTGAATTTTTCCAAAAAAATGAAAAAAGTACGTACCTAAACTCGGAGTTTAGGTACGTCATTTTGGGTGAAATCCATTTTCCCCATGAATTTGGCCTCAAAACACTCTAAACACGTGTAATATCATTACAAACACACTCTTAAATGTCTTTTCCAGAAGAAGCCTTTATTTTGAATTTTTCCAAAAAAATGAAAAAAGTACGTACCTAAACTCGGAGATTAGGTACGTCATTTTGGGTGAAATCCATTTTCCCCATGAATTTGGCCTCAAACCACTCTAAAAACGTGTAATATCATTACAAACACACTCTTAAATGTCTTTTCCAGAAGAAGCCTTTATTTTGAATTTTTTCCAAAAAAATGAAAAAGTACGTACCTAAACTCGGAGTTTTGGGTGAAATCCATTTCCCCCATGAATTTGGCCTCAAACCACTCTAAACACGTGTAATATCATTACAAACACACTCTTAAATGTCTTTTCCAGAAAAAGCCTTTATTTTGAATTTTTTCCAAAAAAATGAAAAAGTACGTACCTAAACTCGGAGTTTAGGTACGTCATTTTGGGTGAAATCCATTTTCCCCATGAATTTGGCCTCAAAACACTCTAAACACGTGTAATATCATTACAAACACACTCTTAAATGTCTTTTCCAGAAAAAGCCTTTATTTTGAATTTTTTCAAAAAAAATGAAAAAGTACGTACCTAAACTCGGAGTTTAGGTACGTCATTTTGTTTGAAATCCATTTTCCCCATGAATTTGGCCTCAAAACACTCTAAACACGTGTAATATCATTACAAACACACTCTTAAATGTCTTTTTCAGAAAAAGCCTTTATTTTGAATTTTTTCTAAAAAAATGAAAAAAGTACGTACCTAAACTCGGAGTTTAGGTACGTCATTTTGGGTGAAATCCATTTTCCCCATGAATTTGGCCTCAAAACACTCTAAACACGTGTAATATCATTACAAACACACCCTTAAATGTCTTTTCCAGAAAAGGCCTTTATTTTGAATTTTAAAAAAAAAATGAAAAAGTACGTACCTAAACTCGGAGTTTAGATACGTCATTTGAATGAAATCCATTTTCAACATGAATTTGGCCTCAAAACACCCTAAACACGTGTAATATCATTACAAACACACTCTTAAATGTCTTCTCCAGAAGAAGCCTTTATTTTGAATTTTTTCAAAAAAAAATGAAAAAGTACGTACCTAAACTCGGAGTTTAGGTACGTCATTTTGGGTGAAATCCATTTCCCCCATGAATTTGGCCTCAAACCACTCTCAACACGTGTAATATCATTACAAACACACTCTTAAATGTCTTTTCCAGAAAAAGCCTTTATTTTGAATTTTTTCCAAAAAAATGAAAAAGTACGTACCTAAACTCGGAGTTTAGGAACGTCATTTTGGGTGAAATCCATTTTCCCCATGAATTTGGCCTCAAAACACTCTAAACACGTGTAATATCATTACAAACACACTCTTAAATGTCTTTTCCAGAAGAAGCCTTTATTTTGAATTTTTTCTAAAAAAATGAAAAAAGTACGTACCTAAACTCGGAGTTTAGGTACGTCATTTTGGGTGAAATCCATTTTCCCCATGAATTTGGCCTCAAAACACTCTAAACACGTGTAATATCATTACAAACACACCCTTAAATGTCTTTTCCAGAAAAGGCCTTTATTTTGAATTTTAAAAAAAAAATGAAAAAGTACGTACCTAAACTCGGAGTTTAGGTACGTCATTTGGATGAAATCCATTTTCAACATGAATTTGGCCTCAAAACACCCTAAACACGTGTTATATCATTACAAACACACTCTTAAATGTCTCTCCAGAAGAAGCCTTTATTTTGAATTTTTTCAAAAAAAAAAGAAAAAGTACGTACCTAAACTCGGAGTTTAGGTACGTCATTTTGGGTGAAATCCATTTCCCCCATGAATTTGGCCTCAAACCACTCTCAACACGTGTAATATCATTACAAACACACTCTTAAATGTCTTTTCCAGAAAAAGCCTTTATTTTAATTTTTTTCCAAAAAAATGAAAAAGTACGTACCTAAACTCGGAGTTTAGGTACGTCATTTTGCTTGAAATCCATTTTCCCCATGAATTTGGCCTCAAAACACTCTAAACACGTGTAATATCATTACAAACACACTCTTAAATGTCTTTTCCAGAAGAAGCCTTTATTTTGAATTTTTCCAAAAAAATGAAAAGAGTACGTACCTAAACTCGGAGTTTAGGTACGTCATTTTGGGTGAAATCCATTTTCCCCATGAATTTGGCCTCAAAACACTCTAAACACGTGTAATATCATTACAAACACACTCTTAAATGTCTTTTCCAGAAAAAGCCTTTATTTTGAATTTTTTCTAAAAAAATGAAAAAAGTACGTACCTAAACTTGGATTTTAGGTACGTCATTTTTTATGAAATCCATTTTCCCCATGAATTTGGCCTCAAAACACTCTAAACACGTGTAATATCATTACAAACACACTCTTAAATGTCTTCTCCAGAAGAAGCCTTTATTTTGAATTTTTTCTAAAAAAATGAAAAAAGTACGTACCTAAACTCGGAGTTTAGGTACGTCATTTTGGGTGAAATCCATTTTCCCCATGAATTTGGCCTCAAAACACTCTAAACACGTGTAATATCATTACAAACACACTCTTAAATGTCTTTTCCAGAAAAAGCCTTTATTTTGAATTTTCAAAAAAAAATGAAAAAGTACGTACCTAAACTCGGAGTTTAGGTACGTCATTTTGGGTGAAATCCATTTCCCCCATGAATTTGGCCTCAAACCACTCTCAACACGTGTAATATCATTACAAACACACTCTTAAATGTCTTCTCCAGAAAAAGCCTTTATTTTGAATTTTTTTTTTAAAAAATGAAAAAAGTACGTACCTTAACTCGGAGATTAGGTACGTCATTTTGGGTGAAATCCATTTTCCCCATGAATTTGGCCTCAAACCACTCTCAACACGTGTAATATCATTACAAACACACTCTTAAATGTCTTTTCCAGAAGAAGCCTTTATTTTGAATTTTTCCAAAAAAATGAAAAAAGTACGTACCTAAACTCGGAGTTTAGGTACGTCATTTTGGGTGAAATCCATTTTCCCCATGAATTTGGCCTCAAAACACTCTAAACACGTGTAATATCATTACAAACACACTCTTAAATGTATTTTCCAGAAAAAGCCTTTATTTTGAATTTTTTCCAAAAAAATGAAAAAGTACGTACCTAAACTCGGAGTTTAGGTACGTCATTTCTGTTGAAATCCATTTCCCCCATGAATTTGGCCTCAAACCACTCTAAACACGTGTAATATCATTACAAACACACTCTTAAATGTCTTTTCCAGAAAAAGCCTTTATTTTGAATTTTTTTCAAAAAAAATGAAAAAGTACGTACCTAAACTTGGAGTTTAGGTACGTCATTTTGGGTGAAATCCATTTTCCCCATGAATTTGGCCTCAAACCACTCTAAACACGTGTAATATCATTACAAACACACTCTTAAATGTCTTTTCCAGAAAAAGCCTTTATTTTGATTTTTTTCCAAAAAAATGAAAAAGTACGTACCTAAACTCGGAGTTTAGGTACGTCATTTTGGGTGAAATCCATTTCCCCCATGAATTTGGCCTCAAACCACTGTAAACACGTGTAATATCATTACAAACACACTCTTAAATGTATTTTCCAGAAAAAGCCTTTATTTTGAATTTTTTAAAAAAAAATGAAAAAGTACGTACCTAAACTCGGAGTTTAGGTACGTCATTTTGGGTGAAATCCATTTTCCCCATGAATTTGGCCTCAAAACACTCTAAACACGTGTAATATCATTACAAACACACTCTTAAATGTCTTTTCCAGAAGAAGCCTTTATTTTGAATTTTTCCAAAAAAATGAAAAAAGTACGTACCTAAACTCGGAGTTTAGGTACGTCATTTTGGGTGAAATCCATTTTCACCATGAATTTGGCCTCAAAACACTCTAAACACGTGTAATATCATTACAAACACACTCTTAAATGTCTTTTCCAGAAGAAGCCTTTATTTTGAATTTTTCCAAAAAAATGAAAAAAGTACGTACCTAAACTCGGAGATTAGGTACGTCATTTTAGGTTGAAATCCATTTTCCCCATGAATTTGGCCTCAAACCACTCTAAACACGTGTAATATCATTACAAACACACTCTTAAATGTCTTTTCCAGAAAAAGCCTTTATTTTGAATTTTTTCCAAAAAAATGAAAAAGTACGTACCTAAACTCGGAGTTTAGGTACGTCATTTCTGTTGAAATCCATTTCCCCCATGAATTTGGCCTCAAACCACTCTAAACACGTGTAATATCATTACAAACACACTCTTAAATGTCTTTTCCAGAAAAAGCCTTTATTTTGAATTTTTTTCAAAAAAAATGAAAAAGTACGTACCTAAACTTGGAGTTTAGGTACGTCATTTGGGTGAAATCCATTTTCCCCATGAATTTGGCCTCAAACCACTCTAAACACGTGTAATATCATTACAAACACACTCTTAAATGTCTTTTCCAGAAAAAGCCTTTATTTTGATTTTTTTCCAAAAAAATGAAAAAGTACGTACCTAAACTCGGAGTTTAGGTACGTCATTTTGGGTGAAATCCATTTCCCCATGAATTTGGCCTCAAACCACTCTAAACACGTGTAATATCATTACAAACACACTCTTAAATGTCTTTTCCAGAAGAAGCCTTTATTTTGAATTTTTCCAAAAAAATGAAAAGAGTACGTACCTAAACTCGGAGTTTAGGTACGTCATTTTGGGTGAAATCCATTTTCCCCATGAATTTGGCCTCAAAACACTCTAAACACGTGTAATATCATTACAAACACACTCTTAAATGTCTTTTCCAGAAAAAGCCTTTATTTTGAATTTTTTCTAAAAAAATGAAAAAAGTACGTACCTAAACTTGGATTTTAGGTACGTCATTTTTTATGAAATCCATTTTCCCCATGAATTTGGCCTCAAAACACTCTAAACACGTGTAATATCATTACAAACACACTCTTAAATGTCTTCTCCAGAAGAAGCCTTTATTTTGAATTTTTTTTTAAAAAAATGAAAAAAGTACGTACCTAAACTCGGAGATTAGGTACGTCATTTTGGGTGAAATCCATTTTCCCCATGAATTTGGCCTCAAAACACTCTAAACACGTGTAATATCATTACAAACACACTCTTAAATGTCTTTTCCAGAAGAAGCCTTTATTTTGAATTTTTTCTAAAAAAATGAAAAAATTACGTACCTAAACTTGGAGTTTAGGTACGTCATTTTGGGTGAAATCCATTTTCCCCATGAATTTGGCCTCAAAACACTCTAAACACGTGTAATATCATTACAAACACACCCTTAAATGTCTTTTCCAGAAAAGGCCTTTATTTTGAATTTTTAAAAAAAAAATGAAAAAGTACGTACCTAAACTCGGAGTTTAGGTACGTCATTTGGATGAAATCCATTTTCAACATGAATTTGGCCTCAAAACACCCTAAACACGTGTAATATCATTACAAACACACTCTTAAATGTCTTCTCCAGAAGAAGCCTTTATTTTGAATTTTTTCAAAAAAAAATGAAAAAGTACGTACCTAAACTCGGAGTTTAGGTACGTCATTTTGGGTGAAATCCATTTTCCCCATGAATTTGGCCTCAAAACACTCTAAACACGTGTAATATCATTACAAACACACCCTTAAATGTCTTTTCCAGAAAAGGCCTTTATTTTGAATTTAAAAAAAAAAATGAAAAAGTACGTACCTAAACTCGGAGTTTAGGTACGTCATTTGGATGAAATCCATTTTCAACATGAATTTGGCCTCAAAACACCCTAAACACGTGTAATATCATTACAAACACACTCTTAAATTTCTTCTCCAGAAGAAGCCTTTATTTTGAATTTTTTCAAAAAAAAATGAAAAAGTACGTACCTAAACTCGGAGTTTAGGTACGTCATTTTGGGTGAAATCCATTTTCCCCATGAATTTGGCCTCAAAACACTCTAAACACGTGTAATATCATTACAAACACACTCTTAAATGTCTTTTCCAGAAGAAGCCTTTATTTTGAATTTTTCCAAAAAAATGAAAAAAGTACGTACCTAAACTCGGAGTTTAGGTACGTCATTTTGGGTGAAATCCATTTTCCCCATGAATTTGGCCTCAAACCACTCCAAACACGTGTAATATCATTACAAACACACTCTTAAATGTCTTTTCCAGAAAAAGCCTTTATTTTGAATTTTTTCCAAAAAAATGAAAAAGTACGTACCTAAACTCGGAGTTTAGGTACGTCATTTCTGTTGAAATCCATTTCCCCCATGAATTTGGCCTCAAACCACTCTAAACACGTGTAATATCATTACAAACACACTCTTAAATGTCTTTTCCAGAAAAAGCCTTTATTTTGAATTTTTTTCAAAAAAATGAAAAAGTACGTACCTAAACTTGGAGTTTAGGTACGTCATTTTGGGTGAAATCCATTTTCCCCATGAATTTGGCCTCAAAACACTCTAAACACGTGTAATATCATTACAAACACACCCTTAAATGTCTTTTCCAGAAAAGGCCTTTATTTTGAATTTAAAAAAAAAAATGAAAAAGTACGTACCTAAACTCGGAGTTTAGGTACGTCATTTGGATGAAATCCATTTTCAACATGAATTTGGCCTCAAAACACCCTAAACACGTGTAATATCATTACAAACACACTCTTAAATGTCTTCTCCAGAAGAAGCCTTTATTTTGAATTTTTTCAAAAAAAAATGAAAAAGTACGTACCTAAACTCGGAGTTTAGGTACGTCATTTTGGGTGAAATCCATTTTCCCCATGAATTTGGCCTCAAAACACTCTAAACACGTGTAATATCATTACAAACACACTCTTAAATGTCTTTTCCAGAAGAAGCCTTTATTTTGAATTTTTCCAAAAAAATGAAAAAAGTACGTACCTAAACTCGGAGATTAGGTACGTCATTTTGGGTGAAATCCATTTTCCCCATGAATTTGGCCTCAAACCACTCCAAACACGTGTAATATCATTACAAACACACTCTTAAATGTCTTTTCCAGAAAAAGCCTTTATTTTGAATTTTTTCCAAAAAAATGAAAAAGTACGTACCTAAACTCGGAGTTTAGGTACGTCATTTCTGTTGAAATCCATTTCCCCCATGAATTTGGCCTCAAACCACTCTAAACACGTGTAATATCATTACAAACACACTCTTAAATGTCTTTTCCAGAAAAAGCCTTTATTTTGAATTTTTTTCAAAAAAATGAAAAAGTACGTACCTAAACTTGGAGTTTAGGTACGTCATTTTGGGTGAAATCCATTTTCCCCATGAATTTGGCCTCAAACCACTCTAAACACGTGTAATATCATTACAAACACACTCTTAAATGTCTTTTCCAGAAAAAGCCTTTATTTTGATTTTTTTCCAAAAAAATTAAAAAGTACGTACCTAAACTCGGAGTTTAGGTACGTCATTTTGGGTGAAATCCATTTCCCCCATGAATTTGGCCTCAAACCACTGTAAACACGTGTAATATCATTACAAACACACTCTTAAATGTATTTTCCAGAAAAAGCCTTTATTTTGAATTTTTAAAAAAAAAATGAAAAAGTACGTACCTAAACTCGGAGTTTAGGTACGTCATTTTGGGTGAAATCCATTTTCCCCATGAATTTGGCCTCAAAACACTCTAAACACGTGTAATATCATTACAAACGCACTCTTAAATGTCTTTTCCAGAAGAAGCCTTTATTTTGAATTTTTCCAAAAAAATGAAAAAAGTACGTACCTAAACTCCGAGTTTAGGTACGTCATTTTGGGTGAAATCCATTTTCCCCATGAATTTGGCCTCAAAACACTCTAAACACGTGTAATATCATTACAAACACACTCTTAAATGTCTTTTCCAGAAGAAGCCTTTATTTTGAATTTTTCCAAAAAAATGAAAAAGTACGTACCTAAACTCGGAGATTAGGTACGTCATTTTAGGGTGAAATCCATTTTCCCCATGAATTTGGCCTCAAACCACTCTAAACACGTGTAATATCATTACAAACACACTCTTAAATGTCTTTTCCAGAAAAAGCCTTTATTTTGAATTTTTTCCAAAAAAATTAAAAAGTACGTACCTAAACTCGGAGTTTAGGTACGTCATTTCTGTTGAAATCCATTTCCCCCATGAATTTGGCCTCAAACCACTCTAAACACGTGTAATATCATTACAAACACACTCTTAAATGTCTTTTCCAGAAAAAGCCTTTATTTTGAATTTTTTTCAAAAAAAATGAAAAAGTACGTACCTAAACTTGGAGTTTAGGTATGTCATTTGGGTGAAATCCATTTTCCCCATGAATTTGGCCTCAAACCACTCTAAACACGTGTAATATCATTACAAACACACTCTTAAATGTCTTTTCCAGAAAAAGCCTTTATTTTGATTTTTTTCCAAAAAAATGAAAAAGTACGTACCTAAACTCGGAGTTTAGGTACGTCATTTTGGGTGAAATCCATTTTCCCCATGAATTTGGCCTCAAACCACTCTAAACACGTGTAATATCATTACAAACACACTCTTAAATGTCTTTTCCAGAAAAAGCCTTTATTTTGAATTTTTTCTAAAAAAATGAAAAAAGTACGTACCTAAACTTGGATTTTAGGTACGTCATTTTTTATGAAATCCATTTTCCCCATGAATTTGGCCTCAAAACACTCTAAACACGTGTAATATCATTACAAACACACTCTTAAATGTCTTCTCCAGAAGAAGCCTTTATTTTGAATTTTTTTTTAAAAAAATGAAAAAAGTACGTACCTAAACTCGGAGATTAGGTACGTCATTTTGGGTGAAATCCATTTTCCCCATGAATTTGGCCTCAAACCACTCTAAACACGTGTAATATCATTACAAACACACTCTTAAATGTCTTTTCCAGAAGAAGCCTTTATTTTGAATTTTTCCAAAAAAATGAAAAAAGTACGTACCTAAACTCGGAGTTTAGGTACGTCATTTTGGGTGAAATCCATTTTCCCCATGAATTTGGCCTCAAAACACTCTAAACACGTGTAATATCATTACAAACACACTCTTAAATGTCTTTTCCAGAAGAAGCCTTTATTTTGAATTTTTCCAAAAAAATGAAAAAAGTACGTACCTAAACTCGTAGTTTAGGTACGTCATTTTGGGTGAAATCCATTTTCCCCATGAATTTGGCCTCAAACCACTCTAAACACGTGTAATATCATTACAAACACACTCTTAAATGTCTTTTCCAGAAAAAGCCTTTATTTTGATTTTTTTCCAAAAAAATGAAAAAGTACGTACCTAAACTCGGAGTTTAGGTACGTCATTTTGGGTGAAATCCATTTCCCCCATGAATTTGGCCTCAAACCACTGTAAACACGTGTAATATCATTACAAACACACTCTTAAATGTATTTTCCAGAAAAAGCCTTTATTTTGAATTTTTCCAAAAAAAATGAAAAATTACGTACCTAAACTCGGAGTTTAGGTAGGTCATTTTGGGTGAAATCCATTTTCCCCATGAATTTGGCCTCAAAACACTCTAAACACGTGTAATATCATTACAAACACACTCTTAAATGTCTTTTCCAGAAGAAGCCTTTATTTTGAATTTTTCCAAAAAAATGAAAAAAGTACGTACCTAAACTCCGAGTTTAGGTACGTCATTTTGCGTGAAATCCATTTTCCCCATGAATTTGGCCTCAAAACACTCTAAACACGTATAATATCATTACAAACACACTCTTAAATGTCTTTTCCAGAAGAAGCCTTTATTTTGATTTTTTCCAAAAAAATGAAAAAAGTACGTACCTAAACTCGGAGATTAGGTACGTCATTTTGGGTGAAATCCATTTTCCCCATGAATTTGGCCTCAAACCACTCTAAACACGTGTAATATCATTACAAACACACTCTTAAATGTCTTTTCCAGAAAAAGCCTTTATTAAAGTACGTACCTAAACTCGGAGTTTAGGTACGTCATTTCTGGTGAAATCCATTTTCCCCATGAATTTGGCCTCAAACCACTCTAAACACGTGTAATATCATTACAAACACACTCTTAAATGTCTTTTCCAGAAAAAGCCTTTATTTTGAATTTTTTTCAAAAAAAATGAAAAAGTACGTACCTAAACTTGGAGTTTAGGTACGTCATTTTGGGTGAAATCTATTTTCCCCATGAATTTGGCCTCAAAACACTCTAAACACGTGTAATATCATTACAAACACACTCTTAAATGTCTTTTCCAGAAAAAGCCTTTATTTTGAATTTTTTCTAAAAAAATGAAAAAAGTACGTACCTAAACTTGGATTTTAGGTACGTCATTTTTTATGAAATCCATTTCCCCCATGAATTTGGCCTCAAACCACTCTAAACACGTGTAATATCATTACAAACACACTCTTAAATGTCTTTTCCAGAAAAAGCCTTTATTTTGAATGTTTTCAAAAAAAATGAAAAAGTACGTACCTAAACTCGGAGTTTAGGTACGTCATTTTGGGTGAAATCCATTTCCCCCATGAATTTGGCCTCAAACCACTCTAAACACGTGTAATATCATTACAAACACACTCTTAAATGTCTTTTCCAGAAAAAGCCTTTATTTTGAATTTTTTCTAAAAAAATGAAAAAAGTACGTACCTAAACTTGGATTTTAGGTACGTCATTTTTTATGAAATCCATTTTCCCCATGAATTTGGCCTCAAACCACTCTAAACACGTGTAATATCATTACAAACACACTCTTAAATGTCTTTTCCAGAAAAAGCCTTTATTTTGAATGTTTTAAAAAAAAATGAAAAAGTACGTACCTAAACTCGGAGTTTAGGTACGTCATTTTGGGTGAAATCCATTTCCCCCATGAATTTGGCCTCAAACCACTCTAAACACGTGTAATATCATTACAAACACACTCTTAAATGTCTTTTCCAGAAAAAGCCTTTATTTTGAATTTTTTCAAAAAAAATGAAAAAGTACGTACCTAAACTCGGAGTTTAGGTACGTCATTTTGCTTGAAATCCATTTTCCCCATGAATTTGGCCTCAAAACACTCTAAACACGTGTAATATCATTACAAACACACTCTTAAATGTCTTTTCCAGAAGAAGCCTTTATTTTGAATTTTTCCAAAAAAATGAAAAGAGTACGTACCTAAACTCGGAGTTTAGGTACGTCATTTTGGGTGAAATCCATTTTCCCCATGAATTTGGCCTCAAAACACTCTCAACACGTGTAATATCATTACAAACACACTCTTAAATGTCTTTTCCAGAAAAAGCCTTTATTTTGAATTTTTTCTAAAAAAATGAAAAAAGTACGTACCTAAACTTGGATTTTAGGTACGTCATTTTTTATGAAATCCATTTTCCCCATGAATTTGGCCTCAAAACACTCTAAACACGTGTAATATCATTACAAACACACTCTTAAATGTCTTCTCCAGAAGAAGCCTTTATTTTGATTTTTTTTTTTAAAAAATGAAAAAAGTACGTACCTAAACTCGGAGATTAGGTACGTCATTTTGGGTGAAATCCATTTTCCCCATGAATTTGGCCTCAAAACACTCTAAACACGTGTAATATCATTACAAACACACTCTTAAATGTCTTCTCCAGAAGAAGCCTTTATTTTGAAATTTTTTTTAAAAAAATGAAAAAGTACGTACCTAAACTCGGAGTTTAGGTACGTCATTTCTGGTGAAATCCATTTCCCCCATGAATTTGGCCTCAAACCACTCTAAACACGTGTAATATCATTACAAACACACTCTTAAATGTCTTTTCCAGAAAAAGCCTTTATTTTGAATTTTTTTCAAAAAAAATGAAAAAGTACGTACCTAAACTTGGAGTTTAGGTACGTCATTTTGGGTGAAATCCATTTTCCCCATGAATTTGGCCTCAAACCACTCTAAACACGTGTAATATCATTACAAACACACTCTTAAATGTCTTTTCCAGAAGAAGCCTTTATTTTGATTTTTTTCCAAAAAAATGAAAAAGTACGTACCTAAACTCGGAGTTTAGGTACGTCCTTTTGGGTGAAATCCATTTCCCCCATGAATTTGGCCTCAAACCACTGTAAACACGTGTAATATCATTACAAACACACTCTTAAATGTATTTTCCAGAAAAAGCCTTTATTTTGAATTTTTCCAAAAAAATGAAAAAAGTACGTACCTAAACTCGGAGTTTAGGTACGTCATTTTGGGTGAAATCCATTTTCCCCATGAATTTGGCCTCAAAACACTCTAAACACGTGTAATATCATTACAAACACACTCTTAAATGTCTTTTCCAGAAGAAGCCTTTATTTTGAATTTTTCCAAAAAAATGAAAAAAGTACGTACCTAAACTCGGAGATTAGGTACGTCATTTTGGGTGAAATCCATTTTCCCCATGAATTTGGCCTCAAACCACTCTAAACACGTGTAATATCATTACAAACACACTCTTAAATGTCTTTTCCAGAAAAAGCCTTTATTTTGAATTTTTTCCAAAAAAATGAAAAAGTACGTACCTAAACTCGGAGTTTAGGTACGTCATTTCTGGTGAAATCCATTTCCCCCATGAATTTGGCCTCAAACCACTCTAAACACGTGTAATATCATTACAAACACACTCTTAAATGTCTTTTCCAGAAAAAGCCTTTATTTTGAATTTTTTTCAAAAAAAATGAAAAAGTACGTACCTAAACTTGGAGTTTAGGTACGTCATTTTGGGTGAAATCCATTTTCCCCATGAATTTGGCCTCAAAACACTCTAAACACGTGTAATATCATTACAAACACACTCTTAAATGTCTTTTCCAGAAAAAGCCTTTATTTTGAATTTTTTCTAAAAAAATGAAAAAAGTACGTACCTAAACTTGGATTTTAGGTACGTCATTTTTAATGAAATCCATTTTCCCCATGAATTTGGCCATAAAACACTCTAAACACGTGTAATATCATTACAAACACACTCTTAAATGTCTTCTCCAGAAGAAGCCTTTATTTTGAAATTTTTTTTAAAAAAATGAAAAAAGTACGTACCTAAACTCGGAGATTAGGTACGTCATTTTGGGTGAAATCCATTTCCCCCATGAATTTGGCCTCAAAACACTCTAAACACGTGTAATATCATTACAAACACACTCTTAAATGTCTTTTCCAGAAAAAGCCTTTATTTTGAATTTTTCCAAAAAAATGAAAAAAGTACGTACCTAAACTCGGAGTTTAGGTACGTCATTTTGGGTGAAATCCATTTTCCCCATGAATTTGGCCTCAAAACACTCTAAACACGTGTAATATCATTACAAACACACTCTTAAATGTCTTTTCCAGAAGAAGCCTTTATTTTGAATTTTTCCAAAAAAATGAAAAAAGTACGTACCTAAACTCGGAGATTAGGTACGTCATTTTGGGTGAAATCCATTTTCCCCATGAATTTGGCCTCAAACCACTCTAAACACGTGTAATATCATTACAAACACACTCTTAAATGTATTTTCCAGAAAAAGCCTTTATTTTGAATTTTTAAAAAAAAAATGAAAAAGTACGTACCTAAACTCGGAGTTAAGGTACGTCATTTTGGGTGAAATCCATTTTCCCCATGAATTTGGCCTCAAAACACTCTAAACACGTGTAATATCATTACAAACACACTCTTAAATGTCTTTTCCAGAAGAAGCCTTTATTTTGAATTTTTCCAAAAAAATGAAAAAAGTACGTAACTAAACTCGGAGTTTAGGTACGTCATTTTGGGTGAAATCCATTTTCCCCATGAATTTGGCCTCAAAACACTCTAAACACGTGTAATATCATTACAAACACACTCTTAAATGTCTTTTCCAGAAGAAGCCTTTATTTTGAATTTTTCCAAAAAAATGAAAAAAGTACGTACCTAAACTCGGAGATTAGGTACGTCATTTTGGGTGAAATCCATTTTCCCCATGAATTTGGCCTCAAACCACTCTAAACACGTGTAATATCATTACAAACACACTCTTAAATGTCTTTTCCAGAAAAAGCCTTTATTTTGAATGTTTTCCAAAAAAATGAAAAAGTACGTACCTAAACTCGGAGTTTAGGTATGTCATTTCTGGTGAAATCCATTTCCCCCATGAATTTGGCCTCAAACCACTCTAAACACGTGTAATATCATTACAAACACACTCTTAAATGTCTTTTCCAGAAAAAGCCTTTATTTTGAATTTTTTTCAAAAAAAATGAAAAAGTACGTACCTAAACTTGGAGTTTAGGTACGTCATTTTGGGTGAAATCCATTTTCCCCATGAATTTGGCCTCAAAACACTCTAAACACGTGTAATATCATTACAAACACACTCTTAAATGTCTTTTCCAGAAAAAGCCTTTATTTTGAATTTTTTCTAAAAAAATGAAAAAAGTACGTACCTAAACTTGGATTTTAGGTACGTCATTTTTAATGAAATCCATTTTCCCCATGAATTTGGCCATAAAACACTCTAAACACGTGTAATATCATTACAAACACACTCTTAAATGTCTTCTCCAGAAGAAGCCTTTATTTTGAATTTTTTTTTAAAAAAATGAAAAAAGTACGTACCTAAACTCGGAGTTTAGGTACGTCATTTTGGGTGAAATCCATTTCCCCCATGAATTTGGCCTCAAAACACTCTAAACACGTGTAATATCATTACAAACACACTCTTAAATGTCTTTTCCAGAAGAAGCCTTTATTTTGAATTTTTCCAAAAAAATGAAAAAAGTACGTACCTAAACTCGAAGTTTAGGTACGTCATTTTGGGTGAAATCCATTTTCCCCATGAATTTGGCCTCAAAACACTCTAAACACGTGTAATATCATTACAAACACACTCTTAAATGTCTTTTCCAGAAGAAGCCTTTATTTTGAATTTTTCCAAAAAAATGAAAAAAGTACGTACCTAAACTCGGAGATTAGGTACGTCATTTTGGGTGAAATCCATTTTCCCCATGAATTTGGCCTCAAACCACTCTAAACACGTGTAATATCATTACAAACACACTCTTAAATGTCTTTTCCAGAAAAAGCCTTTATTTTGAATTTTTTCCAAAAAAATGAAAAAGTACGTACCTAAACTCGGAGTTTAGGTACGTCATTTCTGGTGAAATCCATTTCCCCCATGAATTTGGCCTCAAACCACTCTAAACACGTGTAATATCATTACAAACACACTCTTAAATGTCTTTTCCAGAAAAAGCCTTTATTTTGAATTTTTTTCAAAAAAAATGAAAAAGTACGTACTTAAACTTGGAGTTTAGGTACGTCATTTCTGTTGAAATCCATTTCCCCCATGAATTTGGCCTCAAACCACTCTAAACACGTGTAATATCATTACAAACACACTCTTAAATGTCTTTTCCAGAAAAAGCCTTTATTTTGAATTTTTTCCAAAAAAATGAAAAAGTACGTACCTAAACTCGGAGTTTAGGTACGTCATTTCTGGTGAAATCCATTTCCCCCATGAATTTGGCCTCAAACCATTCTAAACACGTGTAATATCATTACAAACACACTCTTAAATGTCTTTTCCAGAAAAAGCCTTTATTTTGAATTTTTTTCAAAAAAATGAAAAAGTACGTACCTAAACTTGGAGTTTAGGTACGTCATTTTGGGTGAAATCCATTTTCCCCATGAATTTGGCCTCAAACCATTCTAAACACGTGTAATATCATTACAAACACACTCTTAAATGTCTTCTCCAGAAGAAGCCTTTATTTTGAATTTTTTTTTTAAAAAATGAAAAAAGTACGTACCTAAACTCGGAGATTAGGTACGTCATTTTGGGTGAAATCCATTTCCCCCATGAATTTGGCCTAAAACCACTCTAAACACGTGTAATATCATTACAAACACACTCTTAAATGTCTTTTCCAGAAGAAGCCTTTATTTTGAATTTTTCCAAAAAAATGAAAAAAGTACGTACCTAAACTCGGAGTTTAGGTACGTCATTTTGGGTGAAATCCATTTTCCCCATGAATTTGGCCTCAAAACACTCTAAACACGTGTAATATCATTACAAACACACTCTTAAATGTCTTTTCCAGAAGAAGCCTTTATTTTGATTTTTTCCAAAAAAATGAAAAAAGTACGTACCTAAACTCGGAGATTAGGTACGTCATTTTGGGTGAAATCCATTTTCCCCATGAATTTGGCCTCAAACCACTCTAAACACGTGTAATATCATTACAAACACACTCTTAAATGTATTTTCCAGAAAAAGCCTTTATTTTGAATTTTTTCAAAAAAAATGAAAAAGTACGTACCTAAACTCGGAGTTTAGGTACGTCATTTTGGGTGAAATCCATTTTCCCCATGAATTTGGCCTCAAAACACTCTAAACACGTGTAATATCATTACAAACACACTCTTAAATGTCTTTTCCAGAAGAAGCCTTTATTTTGAATTTTTCCAAAAAAATGAAAAAAGTACGTACCTAAACTCGGAGTTTAGGTACGTCATTTTGGGTGAAATCCATTTTCCCCATGAATTTGGCCTCAAAACACTCTAAACACGTGTAATATCATTACAAACACACTCTTAAATGTCTTTTCCAGAAGAAGCCTTTATTTTGAATTTTTCCAAAAAAATGAAAAAAGTACGTACCTAAACTCGGAGATTAGGTACGTCATTTTGGGTGAAATCCATTTCCCCCATGAATTTGGCCTCAAACCACTCTAAACACGTGTAATATCATTACAAACACACTCTTAAATGTCTTTTCCAGAAAAAGCCTTTATTTTGAATTTTTTCCAAAAAAATGAAAAAGTACGTACCTAAACTCGGAGTTTAGGTACGTCATTTCTGGTGAAATCCATTTCCCCCATGAATTTGGCCTCAAACCACTCTAAACACGTGTAATATCATTACAAACACACTCTTAAATGTCTTTTCCAGAAAAAGCCTTTATTTTGAATTTTTTTCAAAAAAAATGAAAAAGTACGTACCTAAACTTGGAGTTTAGGTACGTCATTTTGGGTGAAATCCATTTTCCCCATGAATTTGGCCTCAAAACACTCTAAACACGTGTAATATCATTACAAACACACTCTTAAATGTCTTTTCCAGAAAAAGCCTTTATTTTGAATTTTTTCTAAAAAAATGAAAAAAGTACGTACCTAAACTTGGATTTTAGGTACGTCATTTTTAATGAAATCCATTTTCCCCATGAATTTGGCCATAAAACACTCTAAACACGTGTAATATCATTACAAACACACTCTTAAATGTCTTCTCCAGAAGAAGCCTTTATTTTGAATCTTTTTTTAAAAAAATGAAAAAAGTACGTACCTAAACTCGGAGATTAGGTACGTCATTTTGGGTGAAATCCATTTCCCCCATGAATTTGGCCTCAAAACACTCTAAACACGTGTAATATCATTACAAACACACTCTTAAATGTCTTTTCCAGAAGAAGCCTTTATTTTGAATTTTTGCAAAAAAATGAAAAAAGTACGTACCTAAACTCGGAGTTTAGGTACGTCATTTTGGGTGAAATCCATTTTCCCCATGAATTTGGCCTCAAAACACTCTAAACACGTGTAATATCATTACAAACACACTCTTAAATGTCTTTTCCAGAAGAAGCCTTTATTTTGAATTTTTCCAAAAAAATGAAAAAAGTACGTACCTAAACTCGGAGATTAGGTACGTCATTTTGGGTGAAATCCATTTTCCCCATGAATTTGGCCTAAAACCACTCTAAACACGTGTAATATCATTACAAACACACTCTTAAATGTCTTTTCCAGAAAAAGCCTTTATTTTGAATTTTTTCCAAAAAAATGAAAAAGTACGTACCTAAACTCGGAGTTTAGGTACGTCATTTCTGGTGAAATCCATTTCCCCCATGAATTTGGCCTCAAACCACTCTAAACACGTGTAATATCATTACAAACACACTCTTAAATGTCTTTTCCAGAAAAAGCCTTTATTTTGAATTTTTTTCAAAAAAAATGAAAAAGTACGTACTTAAACTTGGAGTTTAGGTACGTCATTTCTGTTGAAATCCATTTCCCCCATGAATTTGGCCTCAAACCACTCTAAACACGTGTAATATCATTACAAACACATTCTTAAATGTCTTTTCCAGAAAAAGCCTTTATTTTGAATTTTTTTCAAAAAAAATGAAAAAGTACGTACCTAAACTTGGAGTTTAGGTACGTCATTTTGGGTGAAATCCATTTTCCCCATGAATTTGGCCTCAAACCACTCTAAACACGTGTAATATCATTACAAACACACTCTTAAATGTCTTTTCCAGAAAAAGCCTTTATTTTGATTTTTTTCCAAAAAAATGAAAAAGTACGTACCTAAACTCGGAGTTTAGGTACGTCATTTCTGGTGAAATCCATTTCCCCCATGAATTTGGCCTCAAACCATTCTAAACACGTGTAATATCATTACAAACACACTCTTAAATGTCTTTTCCAGAAAAAGCCTTTATTTTGATTTTTTTTCAAAAAAAATGAAAAAGTACGTACCTAAACTCGGAGTTTAGGTACGTCATTTTGGGTGAAATCCATTTCCCCCATGAATTTGGCCTCAAACCACTCTAAACACGTGTAATATCATTACAAACACACTCTTAAATGTATTTTCCAGAAAAAGCCTTTATTTTGAATTTTTTCAAAAAAAATGAAAAAGTACGTACCTAAACTCGGAGTTTAGGTACGTCATTTTGGGTGAAATCCATTTTCCCCATGAATTTGGCCTCAAAACACTCTAAACACGTGTAATATCATTACAAACACACTCTTAAATGTCTTTTCCAGAAGAAGCCTTTATTTTGAATTTTTCCAAAAAAATGAAAAAAGTACGTACCTAAACTCGGAGTTTAGGTACGTCATTTTGGGTGAAATCCATTTTCCCCATGAATTTGGCCTCAAAACACTCTAAACACGTGTAATATCATTACAAACACACTCTTAAATGTCTTTTCCAGAAGAAGCCTTTATTTTGAATTTTTCCAAAAAAATAAAAAAAGTACGTACCTAAACTCGGAGTTTAGGTACGTCATTTTGGGTGAAATCCATTTTCCCCATGAATTTGGCCTCAAACCACTGTAAACACGTGTAATATCATTACAAACACACTCTTAAATGTCTTTTCCAGAAAAAGCCTTTATTTTGAATTTTTTCCAAAAAAATGAAAAAGTACGTACCTAAACTCGGAGTTTAGGTACGTCATTTCTGGTGAAATCCATTTTCCCCATGAATTTGGCCTCAAACCACTCTAAACACGTGTAATATCATTACAAACACACTCTTAAATGTCTTTTCCAGAAAAAGCCTTTATTTTGAATTTTTTCCCAAAAAATGAAAAAGTACGTACCTAAACTCGGAGATTAGGTATGTCATTTCTGGTGAAATCCATTTCCCCCATGAATTTGGCCTCAAACCACTCTAAACACGTGTAATATCATTACAAACACACTCTTAAATGTCTTTTCCAGAAAAAGCCTTTATTTTGAATTTTTTTCAAAAAAAATGAAAAAGTACGTACTTAAACTTGGAGTTTAGGTACGTCATTTCTGTTGAAATCCATTTCCCCCATGAATTTGGCCTCAAACCACTCTAAACACGTGTAATATCATTACAAACACACTCTTAAATGTCTTTTCCAGAAAAAGCCTTTATTTTGATTTTTTTTCAAAAAAAATGAAAAAGTACGTACCTAAACTTGGAGTTTAGGTACGTCATTTTGGGTGAAATCCATTTTCCCCATGAATTTGGCCTCAAACCACTCTAAACACGTGTAATATCATTACAAACACACTCTTAAATGTCTTTTCCAGAAAAAGCCTTTATTTTGAATTTTTTCCAAAAAAATGAAAAAGTACGTACCTAAACTCGGAGTTTAGGTACGTCATTTCTGGTGAAATCCATTTCCCCCATGAATTTGGCCTCAAACCAATCTAAACACGTGTAATATCATTACAAACACACTCTTAAATGTCTTTTCCAGAAAAAGCCTTTATTTTGATTTTTTTTCAAAAAAAATGAAAAAGTACGTACCTAAACTCGGAGTTTAGGTACGTCATTTTGGGTGAAATCCATTTTCCCCATGAATTTGGCCTCAAAACACTCTAAACACGTGTAATATCATTACAAACACACTCTTAAATGTCTTTTCCAGAAGAAGCCTTTATTTTGAATTTTTCCAAAAAAATGAAAAAAGTACGTACCTAAACTCGGAGTTTAGGTACGTCATTTTGGGTGAAATCCATTTTCCCCATGAATTTGGCCTCAAAACACTCTAAACACGTGTAATATCATTACAAACACACTCTTAAATGTCTTTTCCAGAAGAAGCCTTTATTTTGAATTTTTCCAAAAAAATAAAAAAAGTACGTACCTAAACTCGGAGATTAGGTACGTCATTTTGGGTGAAATCCATTTTCCCCATGAATTTGGCCTCAAAACACTCTAAACACGTGTAATATCATTACAAACACACTCTTAAATGTCTTTTCCAGAAAAAGCCTTTATTTTGAATTTTTTCTAAAAAAATGAAAAAAGTACGTACCTAAACTTGGATTTTAGGTACGTCATTTTTTATGAAATCCATTTCCCCCATGAATTTGGCCTCAAAACACTCTAAACACGTGTAATATCATTACAAACACACTCTTAAATGTCTTTTCCAGAAGAAGCCTTTATTTTGAATTTTTCCAAAAAAATGAAAAAAGTACGTACCTAAACTCGGAGTTTAGGTACGTCATTTTGGGTGAAATCCATTTTCCCCATGAATTTGGCCTCAAACCACTGTAAACACGTGTAATATCATTACAAACACACTCTTAAATGTCTTTTCCAGAAAAAGCCTTTATTTTGAATTTTTTCCAAAAAAATGAAAAAGTACGTACCTAAACTTGGAGTTTAGGTACGTCATTTTGGGTGAAATCCATTTTCCCCATGAATTTGGCCTCAAAACACTCTAAACACGTGTAATATCATTACAAACACACTCTTAAATGTCTTTTCCAGAAAAAGCCTTTATTTTGAATTTTTTCTAAAAAAATGAAAAAAGTACGTACCTAAACTTGGATTTTAGGTACGTCATTTTTTATGAAATCCATTTCCCCCATGAATTTGGCCTCAAAACACTCTAAACACGTGTAATATCATTACAAACACACTCTTAAATGTCTTTTCCAGAAGAAGCCTTTATTTTGAATTTTTCCAAAAATATGAAAAAAGTACGTACCTAAACTCGGAGTTTAGGTACGTCATTTTGGGTGAAATCCATTTTCCCCATGAATTTGGCCTCAAAACACTCTAAACACGTGTAATATCATTACAAACACACTCTTAAATGTCTTTTCCAGAAGAAGCCTTTATTTTGAATTTTTCCAAAAAAATAAAAAAAGTACGTACCTAAACTCGGAGTTTAGGTACGTCATTTTGCGTGAAATCCATTTTCCCCATGAATTTGGCCTCAAAACACTCTAAACACGTGTAATATCATTACAAACACACTCTTAAATGTCTTTTCCAGAAGAAGCCTTTATTTTGAATTTTTCCAAAAAAATGAAAAAAGTACGTACCTAAACTCGGAGATTAGGTACGTCATTTTGGGTGAAATCCATTTTCCCCATGAATTTGGCCTCAAACCACTCTAAACACGTGTAATATCATTACAAACACACTCTTAAATGTCTTTTCCAGAAAAAGCCTTTATTTTGAATTTTTTCTAAAAAAATGAAAAAAGTACGTACCTAAACTTGGATTTTAGGTACGTCATTTTTTATGAAATCCATTTCCCCCATGAATTTGGCCTCAAACCACTCTAAACACGTGTAATATCATTACAAACACACTCTTAAATGTCTTTTCCAGAAAAAGCCTTTATTTTGAATTTTTTCCAAAAAAATGAAAAAAGTACGTACCTAAACTTGGATTTTAGGTACGTCATTTTTTATGAAATCAATTTTCCCCATGAATTTGGCCTCAAAACACTTTAAACACGTGTAATATCATTACAAACACACTCTTAAATGTCTTTTCCAGAAAAAGCCTTTATTTTGAATTTTTTCAAAAAAAATGAAAAAGTACGTACCTAAACTCGGAGTTTAGGTACGTCATTTTGGGCGATATCCATTTTCCCCATGAATTTGGCCTCAAAACACTCTCAACACGTTTAATATCATTACAAACACACTCTTCAATGTCTTTTCCAGAGCCCTTTATTTTGAATTTTTTTTAAAAAAATGAAAAAAGTACGTACCTAAACTCGGAGTTTAGGTACGTCATTTTTTATGAAATCCATTTTCCCCATGAACTTGGCGTCAAACCACTCTAAATACGTGTAATATCATTACAAACACACCCTTAAATGTCTTTTCCAGAAAAGGCCTTTATTTTGAATTTTAAAAAAAAAATGAAAAAGTACGTACCTAAACTCGGAGTTTAGGTACGTCATTTGGGTGAAATCCATTTTCAACATGAATTTGGCCTCAAAACACCCTAAACACGTGTAATATCATTACAAACACACTCTTAAATGTCTTCTCCAGAAGAAGCCTTTATTTTGAATTTTTTTAAAAAAATAATGAAAAAGTACGTACCTAAACTCCGAGTTTAAGGTACGTCATTTTGGGTGAAATCCATTTCCCCCATGAATTTGGCCTCAAACCACTCTCAACACGTGTAATATCATTACAAACACACTCTTAAATGTCTTTTCCAGAAAAAGCCTTTATTTTGATTTTTTTCAAAAAAAATGAAAAAGTACTTACTTAACTTGGAGTTTAGGTACGTCATTTTGGGAGAAATCCATTTTCCCCATGAATTTGGCCTCAAAACACTCTAAACACGTGTAATATCATTACAAACACACTCTTAAATGTCTTTTCCAGAAAAAGCCTTTATTTTGAATTTTTTCTAAAAAATGAAAAAAGTACGTACCTAAACTTGGATTTTAGGTACGTCATTTTTTATGAAATCCATTTTCCCCATGAATTTGGCCTCAAAACACTCTAAACACGTGTAATATCATTACAAACACACTCTTAAATGTCTTTTGCAGAAGAAGCCTTTATTTTGAATTTTTCCAAAAAAATTAAAAAAGTACGTCCCTAAACTCGGAGTTTAGGTACGTCATTTTGGGTGAAATCCATTTTCCCCATGAATTTGGCCTCAAACCACTCTAAACACGTGTAATATCATTACAAACACACCCTTAAATGTCTTTTCCAGAAAAGGCCTTTATTTTGAATTTAAAAAAAAAAAATGAAAAAGTACGTACCTAAACTCGGAGTTTATATAATACGTCATTTGGGTGAAATCCATTTTCAACATGAATTTGGCCTCAAAACACCCTAAACACGTGTAATATCATTACAAACACACTCTTAAATGTCTTCTCCAGAAGAAGCCTTTATTTTGAATTTTTTTTTAAAAAAATGACAAAAGTACGTACCTAAACTCGGAGATTAGATACGTCATTTTGGGTGAAATCCATTTTCCCCATGAACTTGGCCTCAAACCACTCTAAACACGTGTAATATCATTACAAACACACTCTTAAATGTCTTTTCCAGAAAAAGCCTTTATTTTGATTTTTTTCCAAAAAAATGAAAAAGTACGTACCTAAACTCGGAGTTTAGGTACGTCATTTTGGGTGAAATCCATTTTCCCCATGAATTTGGCCTCAAAACACTCTAAACACGTGTAATATCATTACAAACACACTCTTAAATGTCTTTTCCAGAAAAAGCCTTTATTTTGAATTTTTTCTAAAAAAATGAAAAAGTACGTACCTAAACTTGGATTTTAGGTACGTCATTTTTTATGAAATCCATTTTCCCCATGAATTTGGCCTCAAAACACTCTAAACATGTGTAATATCATTACAAACACACTCTTAAATGTCTTCTCCAGAAGAAGCCTTTATTTTGAAATTTTTTTAAAAAAAATGACAAAAGTACGTACCTAAACTCGGAGATTAGATACGTCATTTTGGGTGAAATCCATTTTCCCCATGAATTTGGCCTCAAACCACTCTAAACACGTGTAATATCATTACAAACACACTCTTAAATGTCTTTTCCAGAAAAAGCCTTTATTTTGATTTTTTTCCAAAAAAATGAAAAAGTACGTACCTAAACTCGGAGTTTAGGTACGTCATTTTGGGTGAAATCCATTTTCCCCATGAATTTGGCCTCAAAACACTCTAAACACGTGTAATATCATTACAAACACACTCTTAAATGTCTTTTCCAGAAAAAGCCTTTATTTTGAATTTTTTCTAAAAAAATGAAAAAAGTACGTACCTAAACTTGGATTTTAGGTACGTCATTTTTTATGAAATCCATTTTCCCCATGAATTTGGCCTCAAAACAGTCTAAACACGTGTAATATCATTACAAACACACTCTTAAATGTCTTTTCCAGAAGAAGCCTTTTTTTTGAATTTTTTCCAAAAAAATGAAAAAGTACGTACCTTAACTCGGAGTTTAAGTACGTCATTTTGGGTGAAATCCATTTCCCCCATGAATTTGGCCTCAAACCACTCTAAACATGTGTAATATCATTACAAACACACTCTTAAATGTCTTTTCCAGAAAAAGCCTTTATTTTGAATTTATTCAAAAAAAATGAAAAAGTACGTACCTAAACTCGGAGTTTAGGTACGTCATTTTGGGTGAAATCCATTTCCCCCATGAATTTGGCCTCAAACCACTCTAAACACGTGTAATATCATTACAAACACACTCTTAAATGTCTTTTCCAGAAAAAGCCTTTATTTTGAATTTTTTCCAAAAAAATGAAAAAAGTACGTACCTAAACTTGGATTTTAGGTACGTCATTTCTTTATGAAATCCATTTTCCCCATGAATTTGGCCTCAAAACACTATAAACATGTGTAATATCATTACAAACACACTCTTAAATGTCTTCTCCAGAAGAAGCCTTTATTTTTTATTTTTTTTTAAAAAATGACAAAAGTACGTACCTAAACTCGGAGATTAGATACGTCATTTTGGGTGAAATCCATTTTCCCCATGAATTTGGCCTCAAACCACTCTAACCACGTGTAATATCATTACAAACACACTCTTAACTGTCTTTTCCAGAAGAAGCCTTTATTTTGAATTTTTCCAAAAAAATTAAAAAAGTACGTACCTAAACTCGGAGTTTAGGTACGTCATTTTGGGTGAAATCCATTTTCCCCATGAATTTGGCCTCAAAACACTCTAAACACGTGTAATATCATTACAAACACACTCTTAAATGTCTTTTCCAGAAGAAGCCTTTATTTTGAATTTTTTCAAAAAAATGAAAAAAGTACGTACCTAAACTTGGAGATTAGGTACGTCATTTTTGGTGAAATCCATTTTCCCCATGAATTTGGCCTCAAACCACTCTAAACACGTGTAATATCATTACAAACACACTCTTAAATGTCTTCTCCAGAAGAAGCCTTTATTTTGAATTCTTTTTTAAAAAAATGACAAAAGTACGTACCTAAACTCGGAGATTAGATACGTCATTTTGGGTGAAATCCATTTTCCCCATGAATTTGGCCTCAAACCACTCTAACCACGTGTAATATCATTACAAACACACTCTTAAATGTCTTTTCCAGAAAAAGCCTTTATTTTGAATTTTTTCTAAAAAAATGAAAAAAGTACGTACCTAAACTTGGATTTTAGGTACGTCATTTTTTATGAAATCCATTTTCCCCATGAATTTGGCCTCAAAACAGTCTAAACACGTGTAATATCATTACAAACACACTCTTAAATGTCTTTTCCAGAAGAAGCCTTTTTTTTGAATTTTTTCCAAAAAAATGAAAAAGTACGTACCTTAACTCGGAGTTTAAGTACGTCATTTTGGGTGAAATCCATTTCCCCCATGAATTTGGCCTCAAACCACTCTAAACATGTGTAATATCATTACAAACACACTCTTAAATGTCTTTTCCAGAAAAAGCCTTTATTTTGAATTTATTCAAAAAAAATGAAAAAGTACGTACCTAAACTCGGAGTTTAGGTACGTCATTTTGGGTGAAATCCATTTCCCCCATGAATTTGGCCTCAAACCACTCTAAACACGTGTAATATCATTACAAACACACTCTTAAATGTCTTTTCCAGAAAAAGCCTTTATTTTGAATTTTTTCCAAAAAAATGAAAAAAGTACGTACCTAAACTTGGATTTTAGGTACGTCATTTCTTTATGAAATCCATTTTCCCCATGAATTTGGCCTCAAAACACTATAAACATGTGTAATATCATTACAAACACACTCTTAAATGTCTTCTCCAGAAGAAGCCTTTATTTTTTATTTTTTTTTAAAAAATGACAAAAGTACGTACCTAAACTCGGAGATTAGATACGTCATTTTGGGTGAAATCCATTTTCCCCATGAATTTGGCCTCAAACCACTCTAACCACGTGTAATATCATTACAAACACACTCTTAAATGTCTTTTCCAGAAGAAGCCTTTATTTTGAATTTTTCCAAAAAAATTAAAAAAGTACGTACCTAAACTCGGAGTTTAGGTACGTCATTTTGGGTGAAATCCATTTTCCCCATGAATTTGGCCTCAAAACACTCTAAACACGTGTAATATCATTACAAACACACTCTTAAATGTCTTTTCCAGAAGAAGCCTTTATTTTGAATTTTTCCAAAAAAATGAAAAAAGTACGTACCTAAACTTGGAGATTAGGTACGTCATTTTTGGTGAAATCCATTTTCCCCATGAATTTGGCCTCAAACCACTCTAAACACGTGTAATATCATTACAAACACACTCTTAAATGTCTTCTCCAGAAGAAGCCTTTATTTTGAATTCTTTTTTAAAAAAATGACAAAAGTACGTACCTAAACTCGGAGATTAGATACGTCATTTTGGGTGAAATCCATTTTCCCCATGAATTTGGCCTCAAACCACTCTAACCACGTGTAATATCATTACAAACACACTCTTAAATGTCTTTTCCAGAAAAAGCCTTTATTTTGAATTTTTTCCAAAAAAATGAAAAAAGTACGTACCTAAACTTGGATTTTAGGTACGTCATTTCTTTATGAAATCCATTTTCCCCATGAATTTGGCCTCAAAACACTCTAAACATGTGTAATATCATTACAAACACACTCTTAAATGTCTTCTCCAGAAGAAGCCTTTATTTTTTATTTTTTTTTAAAAAATGACAAAAGTACGTACCTAAACTCGGAGATTAGATACGTCATTTTGGGTGAAATCCATTTTCCCCATGAATTTGGCCTCAAACCACTCTAACCACGTGTAATATCATTACAAACACACTCTTAAATGTCTTTTCCAGAAGAAGCCTTTATTTTGAATTTTTCCAAAAAAATTTAAAAAGTACGTACCTAAACTCGGAGTTTAGGTACGTCATTTTGGGTGAAATCCATTTTCCCCATGAATTTGGCCTCAAAACACTCTAAACACGTGTAATATCATTACAAACACACTCTTAAATGTCTTTTCCAGAAGAAGCCTTTATTTTGAATTTTTCCAAAAAAATGAAAAAAGTACGTACCTAAACTTGGAGATTAGGTACGTCATTTTTGGTGAAATCCATTTTCCCCATGAATTTGGCCTCAAACCACTCTAAACACGTGTAATATCATTACAAACACACTCTTAAATGTCTTCTCCAGAAGAAGCCTTTATTTTGAATTCTTTTTTAAAAAAATGACAAAAGTACGTACCTAAACTCGGAGATTAGATACGTCATTTTGGGTGAAATCCATTTTCCCCATGAATTTGGCCTCAAACCACTCTAAACACGTGTAATATCATTACAAACACACTCTTAAATGTCTTTTCCAGAAAAAGCCTTTATTTTGATTTTTTTCCAAAAAAATGAAAAAGTACGTACCTAAACTCGGAGTTTAGGTACGTCATTTTGGGTGAAATCCATTTTCCCCATGAATTTGGCCTCAAAACACTCTAAACACGTGTAATATCATTACAAACACACCCTTAAATGTCTTTTCCAGAAAAAGCCTTTATTTTGAATTTTTTCTAAAAAAAATGAAAAAAGTACGTACCTAAACTTGGATTTTAGGTACGTCATTTTTTATGAAATCCATTTTCCCCATGAATTTGGCCTCAAAACACTCTAAACACGTGTAATATCATTACAAACACACTCTTAAATGTCTTTTCCAGAAGAAGCCTTTATTTTGAATTTTTTCCAAAAAAATGAAAAAGTACGTACCTTAACTCGGAGTTTAAGTACGTCATTTTGGGTGAAATCCATTTCCCCCATGAATTTGGCCTCAAACCACTCTAAACACGTGTAATATCATTACAAACACACTCTTAAATGTCTTTTCCAGAAAAAGCCTTTATTTTGAATTTTTTCCAAAAAAATGAAAAAAGTACGTACCTAAACTTGGATTTTAGGTACGTCATTTTTTTATGAAATCCATTTTCCCCATGAATTTGGCCTCAAAACACTCTAAACATGTGTAATATCATTACAAACACACTCTTAAATGTCTTTTCCAGAAAAAGCCTTAATTTTGAATTTTTTTCCAAAAAAATGAAAAAAAAACGTACCTAAACTTGGATTTTAGGTACGTCATTTTTTATGAAATCCATTTTCCCCATGAATTTGGCCTCAAAACACTCTAAACACGTGTAATATCATTACAAACACACTCTTAAATGTCTTCTCCAGAAGAAGCCTTTATTTTGAATTTTTTTCCAAAAAAATGACAAAAGTACGTACCTAAACTCGGAGATTAGATACGTCATTTTGGGTGAAATCCATTTCCCCCATGAATTTGGCCTCAAACCACTCTAAACACGTGTAATATCATTACAAACACACTCTTAAATGTCTTTTCCAGAAAAAGCCTTTATTTTGAATTTTTTCCAAAAAAATGAAAAAGTACGTACCTTAACTCGGAGTTTAAGTACGTCATTTTGGGTGAAATCCATTTCCCCCATGAATTTGGCCTCAAACCACTCTAAACACGTGTAATATCATTACAAACACACTCTTAAATGTCTTTTCCAGAAAAAGCCTTTATTTTGAATTTTTTCCAAAAAAAATGAAAAAAGTACGTACCTAAACTTGGATTTTAGGTACGTCATTTTTTTATGAAATCCATTTTCCCCATGAATTTGGCCTCAAAACACTCTAAACATGTGTAATATCATTACAAACACACTCTTAAATGTCTTTTCCAGAAAAAGCCTTAATTTTGAATTTTTTTCCAAAAAAATGAAAAAAAAACGTACCTAAACTTGGATTTTAGGTACGTCATTTTTTATGAAATCCATTTTCCCCATGAATTTGGCCTCAAAACACTCTAAACACGTGTAATATCATTACAAACACACTCTTAAATGTCTTCTCCAGAAGAAGCCTTTATTTTGAATTTTTTTCCAAAAAAATGACAAAAGTACGTACCTAAACTCGGAGATTAGATACGTCATTTTGGGTGAAATCCATTTCCCCCATGAATTTGGCCTCAAACCACTCTAAACACGTGTAATATCATTACAAACACACTCTTAAATGTCTTTTCCAGAAAAAGCCTTTATTTTGAATTTTTTCCAAAAAAATGAAAAAAGTACGTACCTAAACTTGGATTTTAGGTACGTCATTTCTTTATGAAATCCATTTTCCCCATGAATTTGGCCTCAAAACACTCTAAACATGTGTAATATCATTACAAACACACTCTTAAATGTCTTCTCCAGAAGAAGCCTTTATTTTGAATTTTTTTTAAAAAAAATGACAAAAGTACGTACCTAAACTCGGAGATTAGATACGTCATTTTGGGTGAAATCCATTTTCCCCATGAATTTGGCCTCAAACCACTCTAAACACGTGTAATATCATTACAAACACACTCTTAAATGTCTTTTCCAGAAGAAGCCTTTATTTTGAATTTTTCCAAAAAAATTAAAAAAGTACGTACCTAAACTTGGAGATTAGGTACGTCATTTTGGGTGAAATCCATTTTCCCCATGAATTTGGCCTCAAACCACTCTAAACACGTGTAATATCATTACAAACACACTCTTAAATGTCTTCTCCAGAAGAAGCCTTTATTTTGAATTTTTTTTTAAAAAAATGACAAAAGTACGTACCTAAACTTGGATTTTAGGTACGTCATTTTTTATGAAATCCATTTTCCCCATGAATTTGGCCTCAAAACACTCTAAACACGTGTAATATCATTACAAACACACTCTTAAATGTCTTTTCCAGAAGAAGCCTTTATTTTGAATTTTTTCCAAAAAAATGAAAAAGTACGTACCTTAACTCGGAGTTTAAGTACGTCATTTTGGGTGAAATCCATTTCCCCCATGAATTTGGCCTCAAACCACTCTAAACACGTGTAATATCATTACAAACACACTCTTAAATGTCTTTTCCAGAAAAAGCCTTTATTTTGAATTTTTTCCAAAAAAATGAAAAAAGTACGTACCTAAACTTGGATTTTAGGTACGTCATTTTTTTATGAAATCCATTTTCCCCATGAATTTGGCCTCAAAACACTCTAAACATGTGTAATATCATTACAAACACACTCTTAAATGTCTTTTCCAGAAAAAGCCTTAATTTTGAATTTTTTTCCAAAAAAATGAAAAAAAAACGTACCTAAACTTGGATTTTAGGTACGTCATCTTTTATGAAATCCATTTTCCCCATGAATTTGGCCTCAAAACACTCTAAACACGTGTAATATCATTACAAACACACTCTTAAATGTCTTCTCCAGAAGAACCCTTTATTTTGAATTTTTTTCCAAAAAAATGAAAAAAGAACGTACCTAAACTTGGATTTTAGGTACGTCATTTTTTATGAAATCAATTTTCCCCATGAATTTGGCCTCAAAACACTTTAAACACGTGTAATATCATTACAAACACACTCTTAAATGTCTTTTCCAGAAGAAGCCTTTATTTTGAATTTTTAAAAAAAAAAATGAAAAAAGAACGTACCTAAACTTTGATTTTAGGTACATGTACGTCATTTTTTATGAAATCAATTTTCCCCATGAATTTGGCCTCAAAACACTCTAAACACGTGTAATATCATTACAAACACACTCTTAAATGTCTTTTCCAGAAAAAGCCTTTATTTTGAATTTTTTCAAAAAAAATGAAAAAGTACTTACTAAACTCGGAGTTTAGGTACGTCATTTTGGGTGAAATCCATTTTCCCCATGAATTTGGCCTCAAAACACTCTAAACACGTGTAATATCATTACAAACACACTCTTAAATGTCTTTTCCAGAAAAAGCCTTTATTTTGAATTTTTTCTAAAAAAATGAAAAAAGTACGTACCTAAACTTGGATTTTAGGTACGTCATTTTTTAAGAAATCCATTTTCCCCATGAATTTGGCCTCAAAACACTCTAAACACGTGTAATATCATTACAAACACACTCTTAAATGTCTTTTGCAGAAGAAGCCTTTATTTTGAATTTTTCCAAAAAAATTAAAAAAGTACGTCCCTAAACTCGGAGTTTAGGTACGTCATTTTGGGTGAAATCCATTTTCAACATGAATTTGGCCTCAAAACACCCTAAACACGTGTAATATCATTACAAACACACTCTTAAATGTCTTCTCTAGAAGAAGCCTTTATTTTGAATTTTTCCAAAAAAATGAAAAAAGTACGTACCTAAACTCGGAGATTAGGTACGTCATTTTGGGTGAAATCCATTTTCCCCATGAATTTGGCCTCAAACCACTGTAAACACGTGTAATATCATTACAAACACACTCTTAAATGTCTTTTCCAGAAAAAGCCTTTATTTTGAATTTTTTCAAAAAAAATGAAAAAGTACGTACCTAAACTCGGAGTTTAGGTACGTCATTTTGGGTGAAATACATTTTCCCCATGAATTTGGCCTCAAAACACTCTAAACACGTGTAATATCATTACAAACACACTCTTAAATGTCTTTTCCAGAAGAAGCCTTTATTTTGAATTTTTCCAAAAAAATGAAAAAAGGACGTACCTAAACTCGGAGATTAGGTACGTCATTTTGGGTGAAATCCATTTTCCCCATGAATTTGGCCTCAAACCACTCTAAACACGTGTAATATCATTACAAACACACTCTTAAATGTCTTTTCCAGAAAAAGCCTTTATTTTGATTTTTTTCCAAAAAAATGAAAAAGTACGTACCTAAACTCGGAGTTTAGGTACGTCATTTTGGGTGAAATCCATTTTCCCCATGAATTTGGCCTCAAAACACTCTAAACACGTGTAATATCATTACAAACACACTCTTAAATGTCTTTTCCAGAAAAAGCCTTTATTTTGATTTTTTTCTAAAAAAATGAAAAAAGTACGTACCTAAACTAGGATTTTAGGTACGTCATTTTTTATGAAATCCATTTTCCCCATGAATTTGGCCTCAAAACACTCTAAACACGTGTAATATCATTACAAACACACTCTTAAATGTCTTTTCCAGAAGAAGCCTTTATTTTGAATTTTTTCCAAAGAAATGAAAAAGTACGTACCTTAACTCGGAGTTTAAGTACGTCATTTTGGGTGAAATCCATTTCCCCCATGAATTTGGCCTCAAACCACTCTAAACACGTGTAATATCATTACAAACACACTCTTAAATGTCTTTTCCAGAAAAAGCCTTTATTTTGAATTTTTTCTAAAAAAATGAAAAAAGTACGTACCTAAACTTGGATTTTAGGTACGTCATTTTTTATGAAATCCATTTTCCCCATGAATTTGGCCTCAAAACACTCTAAACACGTGTAATATCATTACAAACACACTCTTAAATGTCTTTTCCAGAAGAAGCCTTTATTTTGAATTTTTCCAAAAAAATTAAAAAAGTACGTCCCTAAACTCGGAGTTTAGGTACGTCATTTTGGGTGAAATCCATTTTCAACATGAATTTGGCCTCAAAACACCCTAAACACGTGTAATATCATTACAAACACACTCTTAAATGTCTTCTCTAGAAGAAGCCTTTATTTTGAATTTTTCCAAAAAAATGAAAAAAGTACGTACCTAAACTCGGAGATTAGGTACGTCATTTTGGGTGAAATCCATTTTCCCCATGAATTTGGCCTCAAACCACTGTAAACACGTGTAATATCATTACAAACACACTCTTAAATGTCTTTTCCAGAAAAAGCCTTTATTTTGAATTTTTTCAAAAAAAATGAAAAAGTACGTACCTAAACTCGGAGTTTAGGTACGTCATTTTGGGTGAAATCCATTTTCCCCATGAATTTGGCCTCAAAACACTCTAAACACGTGTAATATCATTACAAACACACTCTTAAATGTCTTTTCCAGAAGAAGCCTTTATTTTGAATTTTTCCAAAAAAATGAAAAAAGGACGTACCTAAACTCGGAGATTAGGTACGTCATTTTGGGTGAAATCCATTTTCCCCATGAATTTGGCCTCAAACCACTCTAAACACGTGTAATATCATTACAAACACACTCTTAAATGTCTTTTCCAGAAAAAGCCTTTATTTTGATTTTTTTCCAAAAAAATGAAAAAGTACGTACCTAAACTCGGAGTTTAGGTACGTCATTTTGGGTGAAATCCATTTTCCCCATGAATTTGGCCTCAAAACACTCTAAACACGTGTAATATCATTACAAACACACTCTTAAATGTCTTTTCCAGAAGAAGCCTTTATTTTGATTTTTTTCCAAAAAAATGAAAAAGTACGTACCTTAACTCGGAGTTTAAGTACGTCATTTTGGGTGAAATCCATTTCCCCCATGAATTTGGCCTCAAACCACTCTAAACACGTGTAATATCATTACAAACACACTCTTAAATGTCTTTTCCAGAAAAAGCCTTTATTTTGAATTTTTTCCAAAAAAATGAAAAAAGTACGTACCTAAACTCGGAGATTAGGTACGTCATTTTGGGTAAAATCCATTTCCCCCATGAATTTGGCCTCAAACCACTCTAAACACGTGTAATATCATTACAAACACACTCTTAAATGTCTTTTCCAGAAAAAGCCTTTATTTTGAATTTTTTCTAAAAAAATGAAAAAAGTACGTACCTAAACTTGAATTTTAGGTACGTCATTTTTTATGAAATCCATTTCCCCCATGAATTTGGCCTCAAACCACTCTAAACACGTGTAATATCATTACAAACACACTCTTTAATGTCTTTTCCAGAAAAAGCCTTTATTTTGAATTTTTTCCAAAAAAATGAAAAAAGTACGTACCTAAACTTGGATTTTAGGTACGTCATTTTTTATGAAATCCATTTTCCACATGAATTTGGCCTCAAAACACTCTAAACACGTGTAATATCATTACAAACACACTCTTAAATGTCTTCTCCAGAAGAAGCCTTTATTTTGAATTTTTTTCCAAAAAAATGAAAAAAGAACGTACCTAAACTTTGATTTTAGGTACGTCATTTTTTATGAAATCAATTTTCCCCATGAATTTGGCCTCAAAACACTTTAAACACGTGTAATATCATTACAAACACACTCTTAAATGTCTTTTCCAGAAGAACCCTTTATTTTGAATTTTTTCAAAAAAACAAAAAAGTACGTACCTAAACTCGGAGTTTAGGTACGTCATTTTGGGCGATATCCATTTTCCCCATGAATTTGGCCTCAAAACACTCTCAACACGTGTAATATCATTACAAACACACTCTTAAATGTCTTTTCCAGAGCCCTTTATTTTGAATTTTTTCTAAAAAAATGAAAAAAGTACGTACCTAAACTCGGAGTTTAGGTACGTCATTTTTTTATGAAATCCATTTTCCCCATGAATTTGGCCTCAAAACACTTTAAACACGTGTAATATCATTACAGACACACTCTTAAATGTCTTCTCCAGAAGAAGCCTTTATTTTGAATTTTTTCAAAAAAAATGAAAAAGTACGTACCTAAACTCGGAGTTTAGGTACGTCATTTTGGGTGAAATCCATTTTCCCCATGAATTTGGCCTCAAAACACTCTAAACACGTTTAATATCATTACATTAACACTCTTAAATGTCTTTTCCAGAAGAAGCCTTTATTTTGAATTTTTCCAAAAAAATTAAAAAAGTACGTACCTAAACTCGGAGTTTAGGTACGTCATTTCTGGTGAAATCCATTTCCCCCATGAATTTGGCCTCAAACCACTCTAAACACTTGTAATATCATTACAAACACACTCTTAAATGTCTTTTCCAGAAAAAGCCTTTATTTTGAATTTTTTCTAAAAAAATGAAAAAAGTACGTACCTAAACTTGGATTTTAGGTACGTCATTTTGGGTGAAATCCATTTTCCCCATGAATTTGGCCTCAAAACACTCTAAACACGTGTAATATCATTACAAACACACTCTTAAATGTCTTTTCCAGAAGAAGCCTTTATTTTGAATTTTTCCAAAAAAATTAAAAAAGTACGTACCTAAACTTGGAGATAAGGTACGTCATTTTGGGTGAAATCCATTTTCCCCATGAATTTGGCCTCAAACCACTCTAAACACGTGTAATATCATTACAAACACACTCTTAAATGTCTTTTCCAGAAAAAGCCTTTATTTTGAATTTTTTCCAAAAAAAATGAAAAAGTACGTACCTAAACTCGGAGTTTAGGTACGTCATTTCTGGTGAAATCCATTTCCCCCATGAATTTGGCCTCAAACCACTCTAAACACGTGTAATATCATTACAAACACACTTTTAAATGTCTTTTCCAGAAAAAGCCTTTATTTTGAATTTTTTCTAAAAAAATGAAAAAAGTACGTACCTAAACTTGGATTTTAGGTACGTCATTTTTTATGAAATCCATTTCCTCCATGAATTTGGCCTCAAACCACTCTAAACACGTGTAATATCATTACAAACACACTCTTTAATGTCTTTTCCAGAAAAAGCCTTTATTTTGAATTTTTTCCAAAAAAATGAAAAAAGTACGTACCTAAACTTGGATTTTAGGTACGTCATTTTTTATGAAATCCATTTTCCCCATGATTTTGGCCTCAAAACACTCTAAACACGTGTAATATCATTACAAAAACACTCTTAAATGTTTTCTCCAGAAGAAGCGTTTATTTTGATTTTTTTTCCAAAAAAATGAAAAAAGAACGTACCTAAACTTGGATTTTAGGTACGTCATTTTTTATGAAATCAATTTTCCCCATGAATTTGGCCTCAAAACACTTTAAACACGTGTAATATCATTACAAACACACTCTTAAATGTCTTTTCCAGAAGAAGCCTTTATTTTGAATTTTTCCAAAAAAATTAAAAAAGTACGTACCTAAACTTGGAGATAAGGTACGTCATTTTGGGTGAAATCCATTTTCCCCATGAATTTGGCCTCAAACCACTCTAAACACGTGTAATATCATTACAAACACACTTTTAAATGTCTTTTCCAGAAAAAGCCTTTATTTTGAATTTTTTCTAAAAAAATGCAAAAAGTACGTACCTAAACTTGGATTTTAGGTACGTCATTTTTTATGAAATCAATTTTCCCCATGAATTTGGCCTCAAAACACTTTAAACACGTGTAATATCATTACAAACACACTCTTAAATGTCTTTTCCAGAAGAACCCTTTATTTTGAATTTTTTCAAAAAAAAAAAAAAAAGTACGTACCTAAACTCGGAGTTTAGGTACGTCATTTTGGGCGATATCCATTTTCCCCATGAATTTGGCCTCAAAACACTCTCAACACGTGTAAGATCATTACAAACACACTCTTAAATGTCTTTTCCAGAGCCCTTTATTTTGAATTTTTTTTAAAAAAATGAAAAAAGTAACTACCTAAACTCGGAGTTTAGGTACGTCATTTTTTTATGAAATCCATTTTCCCCATGAACTTGGCGTCAAACCACTCTAAATACGTGTAATATCATTACAAACACACCCTTAAATGTCTTTTCCAGAAAAGGCCTTTATTTTGAATTTTAAAAAAAAAATGAAAAAGTACGTACCTAAACTCGGAGTTTAGGTACGTCATTTGGGTGAAATCCATTTTCAACATGAATTTGGCCTCAAAACACCCTAAACACGTGTAATATCATTACAAACACACTCTTAAATGTCTTCTCCAGAAGAAGCCTTTATTTTGAATTTTTTTCCAAAAAAATGAAAAAAGAACGTACCTAAACTTTGATTTTAGGTACGTCATTTTTTATGAAATCAATTTTCCCCATGAATTTGGCCTCAAAACACTCTAAACACGTGTAATATCATTACAAACACACTCTTAAATGTCTTTTCCAGAAGAACCCTTTATTTTGAATTTTTTCAAAAAAAAAGAAAAAGTACGTACCTAAACTCGGAATTTAGGTACGTCATTTTGGGCGATATCCATTTTCCCCATGAATTTGGCCTCAAAACACTCTCAACACGTGTAATATCATTACAAACACACTCTTAAATGTCTTTTCCAGAGCCCTTTATTTTGAATTTTTTTTAAAAAAATGAAAAAAGTACGTACCTAAACTCGGAGTTTAGGTACGTCATTTTTTTATGAAATCCATTTTCCCCATGATTTTGGCCTCAAAACACTCTAAACACGTGTAATATCATTACAAAAACACTCTTAAATGTTTTCTCCAGAAGAAGCGTTTATTTTGATTTTTTTTCCAAAAAAATGAAAAAAGAACGTACCTAAACTTGGATTTTAGGTACGTCATTTTTTATGAAATCAATTTTCCCCATGAATTTGGCCTCAAAACACTTTAAACACGTGTAATATCATTACAAACACACTCTTAAATGTCTTTTCCAGAAGAAGCCTTTATTTTGAATTTTTCCAAAAAAATTAAAAAAGTACGTACCTAAACTTGGAGATAAGGTACGTCATTTTGGGTGAAATCCATTTTCCCCATGAATTTGGCCTCAAACCACTCTAAACACGTGTAATATCATTACAAACACACTTTTAAATGTCTTTTCCAGAAAAAGCCTTTATTTTGAATTTTTTCTAAAAAAATGCAAAAAGTACGTACCTAAACTTGGATTTTAGGTACGTCATTTTTTATGAAATCAATTTTCCCCATGAATTTGGCCTCAAAACACTTTAAACACGTGTAATATCATTACAAACACACTCTTAAATGTCTTTTCCAGAAGAACCCTTTATTTTGAATTTTTAAAAAAAAAAAAAAAAAAGTACGTACCTAAACTCGGAGTTTAGGTACGTCATTTTGGGCGATATCCATTTTCCCCATGAATTTGGCCTCAAAACACTCTCAACACGTGTAAGATCATTACAAACACACTCTTAAATGTCTTTTCCAGAGCCCTTTATTTTGAATTTTTTTTAAAAAAATGAAAAAAGTAACTACCTAAACTCGGAGTTTAGGTACGTCATTTTTTTATGAAATCCATTTTCCCCATGAACTTGGCGTCAAACCACTCTAAATACGTGTAATATCATTACAAACACACCCTTAAATGTCTTTTCCAGAAAAGGCCTTTATTTTGAATTTTAAAAAAAAAATGAAAAAGTACGTACCTAAACTCGGAGTTTAGGTACGTCATTTGGTGAAATCCATTTTCAACATGAATTTGGCCTCAAAACACCCTAAACACGTGTAATATCATTACAAACACACTCTTAAATGTCTTCTCCAGAAGAAGCCTTTATTTTGAATTTTTTTCCAAAAAAATGAAAAAAGAACGTACCTAAACTTTGATTTTAGGTACGTCATTTTTTATGAAATCAATTTTCCCCATGAATTTGGCCTCAAAACACTCTAAACACGTGTAATATCATTACAAACACACTCTTAAATGTCTTTTCCAGAAGAACCCTTTATTTTGAATTTTTTCAAAAAAAAAGAAAAAGTACGTACCTAAACTCGGAATTTAGGTACGTCATTTTGGGCGATATCCATTTTCCCCATGAATTTGGCCTCAAAACACTCTCAACACGTGTAATATCATTACAAACACACTCTTAAATGTCTTTTCCAGAGCCCTTTATTTTGAATTTTTTTTAAAAAAATGAAAAAAGTACGTACCTAAAATCCAAGTTTAGGTACGTCATTTTTTTATGAAATCCATTTTCCCCATGAATTTGGCCTCAAAACACTTTAAACACGTGTAATATCATTACAGACACACTCTTAAATGTCTTCTCCAGAAGAAGCCTTTATTTTGAATTTTTTCAAAAAAAATGAAAAAGTACGTACCTAAACTCGGAGTTTAGGTACGTCATTTTGGGTGAAATCCATTTTCCCCATGAATTTGGCCTCAAAACACTCTAAACACGTTTAATATCATTACAAACACACTCTTAAATGTCTTTTCCAGAAGAAGCCTTTATTTTGAATTTTTCCAAAAAAATTAAAAAAGTACGTACCTAAACTCGGAGTTTAGGTACGTCATTTTGGGTGAAATCCATTTTCCCCATGAATTTGGCCTCAAAACACTCTAAACACGTGTAATATCATTACAAACACACTCTTAAATGTCTTTTCCAGAAGAAGCCTTTATTTTGAATTTTTCCAAAAAAATTAAAAAAGTACGTACCTAAACTTGGAGATTAGGTACGTCATTTTGGGTGAAATCCATTTTCCAGATGAATTTGGCCTCAAACCACTCTAAACACGTGTAATATCATTACAAACACACTCTTAAATGTCTTTTCCAGAAAAAGCCTTTATTTTGATTTTTTTCCAAAAAAATGAAAAAGTACGTACCTAAACTCGGAGTTTAGGTACGTCATTTCTGGTGAAATCCATTTCCCCCATGAATTTGGCCTCAAACCACTCTAAACACGTGTAATATCATTACAAACACACTTTTAAATGTCTTTTCCAGAAAAAGCCTTTATTTTGAATTTTTTCTAAAAAAATGAAAAAAGTACGTACCTAAACTTGGATTTTAGGTACGTCATTTTGGGTGAAATCCATTTTCCCCATGAATTTGGCCTCAAAACACTCTAAACACGTGTAATATCATTACAAACACACTCTTAAATGTCTTTTCCAGAAAAAGCCTTTATTTTGAATTTTTCCAAAAAAATTAAAAAAGTATGTACCTAAAGTTTGAGATTAGGTACGTCATTTTGGGTGAAAACCATTTTCCCCATGAATTTGGCCTCAAACCACTCTAAACACGTGTAATATCATTACAAACACACTCTTAAATGTCTTTTCCAGAAAAAGCCTTTATTTTGAATTTTTTCCAAAAAAAATGAAAAAGTACGTACCTAAACTCGGAGTTTAGGTACGTCATTTCTGGTGAAATCCATTTCCCCCATGAATTTGGCCTCAAACCACTCTAAACACGTGTAATATCATTACAAACACACTTTTAAATGTCTTTTCCAGAAAAAGCCTTTATTTTGAATTTTTTCTAAAAAAATGAAAAAAGTACGTACCTAAACTTGGATTTTAGGTACGTCATTTTTTATGAAATCCATTTCCCCCATGAATTTGGCCTCAAACCACTCTAAACACGTGTAATATCATTACAAACACACTCTTTAATGTCTTTTCCAGAAAAAGCCTTTATTTTGAATTTTTTCCAAAAAAATGAAAAAAGTACGTACCTAAACTTGAATTTTAGGTACGTCATTTTTTATGAAATCCATTTCCCCCATGAATTTGGCCTCAAACCACTCTAAACACGTGTAATATCATTACAAACACACTCTTTAATGTCTTTTCCAGAAAAAGCCTTTATTTTGAATTTTTTCCAAAAAAATGAAAAAAGTACGTACCTAAACTTGGATTTTAGGTACGTCATTTTTTATGAAATCCATTTTCCCCATGAATTTGGCCTCAAACCACTCTAAACACGTGTAATATCATTACAAACACACTCTTAAATGTCTTCTCCAGAAGAAGCCTTTATTTTGAATTTTTTTCCAAAAAAATGAAAAAAGAACGTACCTAAACTTTGATTTTAGGTACGTCATTTTTTATGAAATCAATTTTCCCCATGAATTTGGCCTCAAAACACTTTAAACACGTGTAATATCATTACAAACACACTCTTAAATGTCTTTTCCAGAAGAACCCTTTATTTTGAATTTTTTCAAAAAAACAAAAAAGTACGTACCTAAACTCGGAGTTTAGGTACGTCATTTTGGGCGATATCCATTTTCCCCATGAATTTGGCCTCAAAACACTCTCAACACGTGTAATATCATTACAAACACACTCTTAAATGTCTTTTCCAGAGCCCTTTATTTTGAATTTTTTCTAAAAAAATGAAAAAAGTACGTACCTAAACTCGGAGTTTAGGTACGTCATTTTTTTATGAAATCCATTTTCCCCATGAATTTAGCCTCAAAACACTTTAAACACGTGTAATATCATTACAGACACACTCTTAAATGTCTTCTCCAGAAGAAGCCTTTATTTTGAATTTTTTCAAAAAAAATGAAAAAGTACGTACCTAAACTCGGAGTTTAGGTACGTCATTTTGGGTGAAATCCATTTTCCCCATGAATTTGGCCTCAAAACACTCTAAACACGTTTAATATCATTACAAACACACTCTTAAATGTCTTTTCCAGAAGAAGCCTTTATTTTGAATTTTTCCAAAAAAATTAAAAAAGTACGTACCTAAACTCGGAGTTTAGGTACGTCATTTCTGGTGAAATCCATTTCCCCCATGAATTTGGCCTCAAACCACTCTAAACACGTGTAATATCATTACAAACACACTTTTAAATGTCTTTTCCAGAAAAAGCCTTTATTTTGAATTTTTTCTAAAAAAATGAAAAAAGTACGTACCTAAACTTGGATTTTAGGTACGTCATTTTGGGTGAAATCCATTTTCCCCATGAATTTGGCCTCAAAACACTCTAAACACGTGTAATATCATTACAAACACACTCTTAAATGTCTTTTCCAGAAGAAGCCTTTATTTTGAATTTTTCCAAAAAAATTAAAAAAGTACGTACCTAAACTTGGAGATAAGGTACGTCATTTTGGGTGAAATCCATTTTCCCCATGAATTTGGCCTCAAACCACTCTAAACACGTGTAATATCATTACAAACACACTCTTAAATGTCTTTTCCAGAAAAAGCCTTTATTTTGAATTTTTTCCAAAAAAAATGAAAAAGTACGTACCTAAACTCGGAGTTTAGGTACGTCATTTCTGGTGAAATCCATTTCCCCCATGAATTTGGCCTCAAACCACTCTAAACACGTGTAATATCATTACAAACACACTTTTAAATGTCTTTTCCAGAAAAAGCCTTTATTTTGAATTTTTTCTAAAAAAATGAAAAAAGTACGTACCTAAACTTGGATTTTAGGTACGTCATTTTTTATGAAATCCATTTCCTCCATGAATTTGGCCTCAAACCACTCTAAACACGTGTAATATCATTACAAACACACTCTTTAATGTCTTTTCCAGAAAAAGCCTTTATTTTGAATTTTTTCCAAAAAAATGAAAAAAGTACGTACCTAAACTTGGATTTTAGGTACGTCATTTTTTATGAAATCCATTTTCCCCATGATTTTGGCCTCAAAACACTCTAAACACGTGTAATATCATTACAAAAACACTCTTAAATGTTTTCTCCAGAAGAAGCGTTTATTTTGATTTTTTTTCCAAAAAAATGAAAAAAGAACGTACCTAAACTTGGATTTTAGGTACGTCATTTTTTATGAAATCCATTTTCCCCATGAATTTGGCCTCAAAACACTTTAAACACGTGTAATATCATTACAAACACACTCTTAAATGTCTTTTCCAGAAGAAGCCTTTATTTTGAATTTTTCCAAAAAAATTAAAAAAGTACGTACCTAAACTTGGAGATAAGGTACGTCATTTTGGGTGAAATCCATTTTCCCCATGAATTTGGCCTCAAACCACTCTAAACACGTGTAATATCATTACAAACACACTTTTAAATGTCTTTTCCAGAAAAAGCCTTTATTTTGAATTTTTTCTAAAAAAATGCAAAAAGTACGTACCTAAACTTGGATTTTAGGTACGTCATTTTTTATGAAATCAATTTTCCCCATGAATTTGGCCTCAAAACACTTTAAACACGTGTAATATCATTACAAACACACTCTTAAATGTCTTTTCCAGAAGAACCCTTTATTTTGAATTTTTTCAAAAAAAAAAAAAAAAGTACGTACCTAAACTCGGAGTTTAGGTACGTCATTTTGGGCGATATCCATTTTCCCCATGAATTTGGCCTCAAAACACTCTCAACACGTGTAAGATCATTACAAACACACTCTTAAATGTCTTTTCCAGAGCCCTTTATTTTGAATTTTTTTTAAAAAAATGAAAAAAGTAACTACCTAAACTCGGAGTTTAGGTACGTCATTTTTTTATGAAATCCATTTTCCCCATGAACTTGGCGTCAAACCACTCTAAATACGTGTAATATCATTACAAACACACCCTTAAATGTCTTTTCCAGAAAAGGCCTTTATTTTGAATTTTAAAAAAAAAATGAAAAAGTACGTACCTAAACTCGGAGTTTAGGTACGTCATTTGGGTGAAATCCATTTTCAACATGAATTTGGCCTCAAAACACCCTAAACACGTGTAATATCATTACAAACACACTCTTAAATGTCTTCTCCAGAAGAAGCCTTTATTTTGAATTTTTTTCCAAAAAAATGAAAAAAGAACGTACCTAAACTTTGATTTTAGGTACGTCATTTTTTATGAAATCAATTTTCCCCATGAATTTGGCCTCAAAACACTCTAAACACGTGTAATATCATTACAAACACACTCTTAAATGTCTTTTCCAGAAGAACCCTTTATTTTGAATTTTTTCAAAAAAAAAGAAAAAGTACGTACCTAAACTCGGAATTTAGGTACGTCATTTTGGGCGATATCCATTTTCCCCATGAATTTGGCCTCAAAACACTCTCAACACGTGTAATATCATTACAAACACACTCTTAAATGTCTTTTCCAGAGCCCTTTATTTTGAATTTTTTTTAAAAAAATGAAAAAAGTACGTACCTAAACTCGGAGTTTAGGTACGTCATTTTTTTATGAAATCCATTTTCCCCATGAATTTGGCCTCAAAACACTTTAAACACGTGTAATATCATTACAGACACACTCTTAAATGTCTTCTCCAGAAGAAGCCTTTATTTTGAATTTTTTCAAAAAAAATGAAAAAGTACGTACCTAAACTCGGAGTTTAGGTACGTCATTTTGGGTGAAATCCATTTTCCCCATGAATTTGGCCTCAAAACACTCTAAACACGTTTAATATCATTACAAACACACTCTTAAATGTCTTTTCCAGAAGAAGCCTTTATTTTGAATTTTTCCAAAAAAATTAAAAAAGTACGTACCTAAACTCGGAGTTTAGGTACGTCATTTTGGGTGAAATCCATTTTCCCCATGAATTTGGCCTCAAAACACTCTAAACACGTGTAATATCATTACAAACACACTCTTAAATGTCTTTTCCAGAAGAAGCCTTTATTTTGAATTTTTCCAAAAAAATTAAAAAAGTACGTACCTAAACTTGGAGATTAGGTACGTCATTTTGGGTGAAATCCATTTTCCAGATGAATTTGGCCTCAAACCACTCTAAACACGTGTAATATCATTACAAACACACTCTTAAATGTCTTTTCCAGAAAAAGCCTTTATTTTGATTTTTTTCCAAAAAAATGAAAAAGTACGTACCTAAACTCGGAGTTTAGGTACGTCATTTCTGGTGAAATCCATTTCCCCCATGAATTTGGCCTCAAACCACTCTAAACACGTGTAATATCATTACAAACACACTTTTAAATGTCTTTTCCAGAAAAAGCCTTTATTTTGAATTTTTTCTAAAAAAATGAAAAAAGTACGTACCTAAACTTGGATTTTAGGTACGTCATTTTGGGTGAAATCCATTTTCCCCATGAATTTGGCCTCAAAACACTCTAAACACGTGTAATATCATTACAAACACACTCTTAAATGTCTTTTCCAGAAGAAGCCTTTATTTTGAATTTTTCCAAAAAAATTAAAAAAGTACGTACCTAAACTTGGAGATTAGGTACGTCATTTTGGGTGAAATCCATTTTCCCCATGAATTTGGCCTCAAACCACTCTAAACACGTGTAATATCATTACAAACACACTCTTAAATGTCTTTTCCAGAAAAAGCCTTTATTTTGAATTTTTTCCAAAAAAAATGAAAAAGTACGTACCTAAACTCGGAGTTTAGGTACGTCATTTCTGGTGAAATCCATTTCCCCCATGAATTTGGCCTCAAACCACTCTAAACACGTGTAATATCATTACAAACACACTTTTAAATGTCTTTTCCAGAAAAAGCCTTTATTTTGAATTTTTTCTAAAAAAATGAAAAAAGTACGTACCTAAACTTGGATTTTAGGTACGTCATTTTTTATGAAATCCATTTCCCCCATGAATTTGGCCTCAAACCACTCTAAACACGTGTAATATCATTACAAACACACTCTTTAATGTCTTTTCCAGAAAAAGCCTTTATTTTGAATTTTTTCCAAAAAAATGAAAAAAGTACGTACCTAAACTTGGATTTTAGGTACGTCATTTTTTATGAAATCCATTTTCCCCATGATTTTGGCCTCAAAACACTCTAAACACGTGTAATATCATTACAAAAACACTCTTAAATGTTTTCTCCAGAAGAAGCGTTTATTTTGAATTTTTTTCCAAAAAAATGAAAAAAGAACGTACCTAAACTTGGATTTTAGGTACGTCATTTTTTATGAAATCAATTTTCCCCATGAATTTGGCCTCAAAACACTTTAAACACGTGTAATATCATTACAAACACACTCTTAAATGTCTTTTCCAGAAGAACCCTTTATTTTGAATTTTTTCAAAAAAAAAAGAAAAAGTACGTACCTAAACTCGGAGTTTAGGTACGTCATTTTGGGCGATATCCATTTTCCCCATGAATTTGGCCTCAAAACACTCTCAACACGTGTAAGATCATTACAAACACACTCTTAAATGTCTTTTCCAGAGCCCTTTATTTTGAATTTTTTTTAAAAAAATGAAAAAAGTAACTACCTAAACTCGGAGTTTAGGTACGTCATTTTTTTATGAAATCCATTTTCCCCATGAACTTGGCGTCAAACCACTCTAAATACGTGTAATATCATTACAAACACACCCTTAAATGTCTTTTCCAGAAAAGGCCTTTATTTTGAATTTTAAAAAAAAAATGAAAAAGTACGTACCTAAACTCGGAGTTTAGGTACGTCATTTGGGTGAAATCCATTTTCAACATGAATTTGGCCTCAAACCACTCTCAACACGTGTAATATCATTACAAACACACTCTTAAATGTCTTTTCCAGAAAACGACTTTATTTTGATTTTTTTCAAAAAAAATGAAAAAGTACTTACTAAACTCGGAGTTTAGGTACGTCATTTTGGGTGAAATCCATTTTCCCCATGAATTTGGCCTCAAAACACTCTAAACACGTGTAATATCATTACAAACACACTCTTAAATGTCTTTTCCAGAAAAAGCCTTTATTTTGAATTTTTTCTAAAAAAATGAAAAAAGTACGTACCTAAACTTGGATTTTAGGTACGTCATTTTTTATGAAATCCATTTTCCCAATGAATTTGGCCTCAAAACACTCTAAACACGTGTAATATCATTACAAACACACTCTTAAATGTCTTTTCCAGAAAAAGCCTTTATTTTGATTTTTTTTCCAAAAAAATGAAAAAGTACGTACCTAAACTCGGAGTTTAGGTACGTCATTTTGGGTGAAATCCATTTTCCCCATGAATTTGGCCTCAAACCACTCTAAACACGTGTAATATCATTACAAACACACTCTTAAATGTCTTTTCCAGAAGAAGCCTTTATTTTGAATTTTTCCAAAAAATTAAAAAAAGTACGTCCCTAAACTCGGAGTTTAGGTACGTCATTTTGGGTGAAATCCATTTTCCCCATGAATTTGGCCTCAAACCACTCTAAACACGTGTAATATCATTACAAACACACCCTTAAATGTCTTTTCCAGAAAAGGCCTTTATTTTGAATTTAAAAAAAAAGAATGAAAAAGTACGTACCTAAACTCGGAGTTTATATAATACGTCATTTGGGTGAAATCCATTTTCAACATAAATTTGGCCTCAAAACACCCTAAACACGTGTAATATCATTACAAACACACTCTTAAATGTCTTTTCCAGAAGAAGCCTTTATTTTGAATTTTTTTTTAAAAAAATGAAAAAAGTACGTACCTAAACTCGGAGATTAGATACGTCATTTTGGGTGAAATCCATTTTCCCCATGAATTTGGCCTCAAACCACTCTAAACACGTGTATTATCATTACAAACACACTCTTAAATGTCTTTTCCAGAAAAAGCCTTTATTTTGATTTTTTTTCCAAAAAAATGAAAAAGTACGTACCTAAACTCGGAGTTTAGGTACGTCATTTTGGGTGAAATCCATTTTCCCCATGAATTTGGCCTCAAAACACTCTAAACACGTGTAATATCATTACAAACACACTCTTAAATGTCTTTTCCAGAAAAAGCCTTTATTTTGATTTTTTTCCAAAAAAATGAAAAAGTACGTACCTAAACTTGGATTTTAGGTACGTCATTTTTTATGAAATCCATTTTCCCCATGAATTTGGCCTCAAAACACTCTAAACACGTGTAATATCATTACAAACACACTCTTAAATGTCTTTTCCAGAAGGAGCCTTTATTTTGAATTTTTTCCAAAAAAATGAAAAAGTACGTACCTTAACTCGGAGTTTAAGTACGTCATTTTGGGTGAAATCCATTTCCCCCATGAATTTGGCCTCAAACCACTCTAAACACGTGTAATATCATTACAAACACACTCTTAAATGTCTTTTCCAGAAAAAGTCTTTATTTTGAATTTTTTTCCAAAAAAATGAAAAAAGAACGTACCTAAACTTGGATTTTAGGTACGTCATTTTTTATGAAATCCATTTTCCCCATGAATTTGGCCTCAAAACACTTTAAACACGTGTAATATCATTACAGACACACTCTTAAATGTCTTTTCCAGAGCCCTTTATTTTGAATTTTTAAAAAAAAAATGAAAAAAGTACGTACCTAAACTCGGAGTTTAGGTACGTCATTTTTGGTGAAATCCATTTTCCCCATGAACTTGGCGTCAAACCACTCTAAATACGTGTAATATCATTACAAACAGACTCTTAAATGTCTTTTCCAGAAAAAGCCTTTATTTTGAATTTTTTCTAAAAAAATGAAAAAAGTACGTAACTAAACTCGGAGTTTAGGTACGTCATTTTGGGTGAAATCCATTTCCCCCATGAATTTGGCCTCAAAACACTCTAAACACGTGTAATATCATTACAAACACACTCTTAAATGTCTTTTCAAGAAGAAGCCTTTATTTTGATTTTTTTCCAAAAAAATGAAAAAGTACGTACCTTAACTCGGAGTTTAAGTACGTCATTTTGGGTGAAATCCATTTCCCCCATGAATTTGGCCTCAAACCACTCTAAACACGTGTAATATCATTACAAACACACTCTTAAATGTCTTTTCCAGAAAAAGCCTTTATTTTGAATTTTTTCCAAATAAATGAAAAAAGTACGTACCTAAACTTGGATTTTAGGTACGTCATTTTTTTATGAAATCCATTTTCCCCATGAATTTGGTCTCAAAACACTCTAAACATGTGTAATATCATTACAAACACACTCTTAAATGTCTTTTCCAGAAGAAGCCTTTATTTTGAATTTTTTCCAAAAAAATGAAAAAGTACGTACCTAAACTCGGAGTTTAAGTACGTCATTTTGGGTGAAATCCATTTCCCCCATGAATTTGGCCTCAAACCACTCTAAACACGTGTAATATCATTACAAACACACTCTTAAATGTCTTTTCCAGAAAAAGCCTTTATTTTGAATTTTTTCCAAAAAAATGAAAAAAGTACGTACCTAAACTCGGAGTTTAGGTACGTCATTTTGGGTGAATTCCATTTTCCCCATGAATTTGGCCTCAAACCAATCTAAACACGTGTAATATCATTACAAACACACCCTTAAATGTCTTTTCCAGAAAAGGCCTTTATTTTGAATTTAAAAAAAAAAAAATGAAAAAGTACGTACCTAAACTCGGAGTTTAGGTACGTCATTTTGGGTGAAATCCATTTCGCCCACGAATTTGGCCTCAAACCACTGTAAACACGTGTAATATCATTACAAACACACTCTTAAATGTCTTTTCCAGAAAAAGCCTTTATTTTGAATTTTTTCAAAAAAAATGAAAAAGTACGTACCTAAACTCGGAGTTTAGGTACGTCATTTTGGGTGAAATCCATTTTCCCCATGAATTTGGCCTCAAAACACTCTAAACACGTGTAATATCATTACAAACACACTCTTAAATGTCTTTTCCAGAAGAAGCCTTTATTTTGAATTTTTCCAAAAAAATGAAAAAAGTACGTACCTAAACTCGGAGTTTAGGTACGTCATTTTGGGTGAAATCCATTTTCCCCATGAATTTGGCCTCAAAACACTCTAAAGACGTGTAATATCATTACAAACACACTCTTAAATGTCTTTTCCAGAAAAAGCCTTTATTTTGAATTTTTTCTAAAAAAATGAAAAAAGTACGTACCTAAACTCGGAGTTTAGGTACGTCATTTTGGGTGAAATCCATTTCCCCATGAATTTGACCTCAAAACACTCTCAACACGTGTAATATCATTACAAACACACTCTTAAATGTCTTTTCCAGAGCCCTTTATTTTGAATTTTTAAAAAAAAAAATGAAAAAAGTACGTACCTAAACTCGGAGTTTAGGTACGTCATTTTGGGTGAAATCCATTTCCCCCACGAATTTGGCCTCAAACCACTGTAAACACGTGTAATATCATTACAAACACACTCTTAAATGTCTTTTCCAGAAAAAGCCTTTATTTTGAATTTTTTCAAAAAAAATGAAAAAGTACGTACCTAAACTCGGAGTTTAGGTACGTCATTTTGGGTGAAATCCATTTTCCCCATGAATTTGGCCTCAAAACACTCTAAACACGTGTAATATCATTACAAACACACTCTTAAATGTCTTTTCCAGAAGAAGCCTTTATTTTGAATTTTTCCAAAAAAATGAAAAAAGTACGTACCTAAACTCGGAGTTTAGGTACGTCATTTTGGGTGAAATCCATTTTCCCCATGAATTTGGCCTCAAAACACTCTAAACACGTGTAATATCATTACAAACACACTCTTAAATGTCTTTACCAGAAAAAGCCTTTATTTTGAATTTTTTCTAAAAAAATGAAAAAAGTACGTACCTAAACTCGGAGTTTAGGTACGTCATTTTGGGTGAAATCCATTTTCCCCATGAATTTGACCTCAAAACACTCTCAACACGTGTAATATCATTACAAACACACTCTTAAATGTCTTTTCCAGAGCCCTTTATTTTGAATTTTTAAAAAAAAAATGAAAAAAGTACGTACCTAAACTCGGAGTTTAGGTACGTCATTTTGGGTGAAATCCATTTCCCCCATGAACTTGGCGTCAAACCTCTCTAAATACGTGTAATATCATTACAAACACACTCTTAAATGTCTTTTCCAGAAAAAGCCTTTATTTTGAATTTTTTCTAAAAAAATGAAAAAAGTACGTACCTAAACTCGGAGTTTAGGTACGTCATTTTGGGTGAAATCCATTTTCCCCATGAATTTGGCCTCAAAACACTCTAAACACGTGTAATATCATTACAAACACACTCTTAAATGTCTTTTCCAGAAGAAGCCTTTATTTTGAATTTTTCCAAAAAAATAAAAAAAGTACGTCCCTAAAGTCGGAGTTTAGGTACGTCATTTTGGGTGAATTCCATTTTCCCCATGAATTTGGCCTCAAACCACTCTAAACACGTGTAATATCATTACAAACACACCCTTAAATGTCTTTTCAAGAAAAGGCCTTTATTTTGAATTTTAAAAAGAAAAAAATGAAAAAGTACGTACCTAAACTCGGAGTTTAGGTACGTCATTTGGGTGAAATCCATTTTCAACATGAATTTGGCCTCAAAACACCCTAAACACGTGTAATATCATTACAAACACACTCTTAAATGTCTTCTCCAGAAGAAGCCTTTATTTTGAATTTTTAAAAAAAAAATGAAAAAAGTACGTGCCTAAACTCGGAGATTAGGTACGTCATTTTGGGTGAAATCCATTTTCCCCATGAATTTGGCCTCAAACCACTCTAAACACGTGTAATATCATTACAAACACACTCTTAAATGTATTTTCCAGAAGAAGCCTTTATTTTGAATTTTTCCAAAAAAATGAAAAAAGTACGTACCTAAACTCGGAGTTTAGGTACGTCATTTTGGGTGAAATCCATTTTCCCCATGAATTTGGCCTCAAAACACTCTAAACACGTGTAATATCATTACAAACACACTCTTAAATGTCTTTTCCAGAAGAAGCCTTTATTTTGAATTTTTCCAAAAAAATGAAAAAAGTACGTACCTAAACTCGGAGTTTAGGTACGTCATTTTGGGTGAAATCCATTTTCCCCATGAATTTGGCCTCAAAACACTCTAAACACGTGTAATATCATTACAAACACACTCTTAAATGTCTTTTCCAGAAAAAGCCTTTATTTTGAATTTTTTCTAAAAAAATGAAAAAAGTACGTACCTAAACTCGGAGTTTAGGTACGTCATTTTGGGTGAAATCCATTTTCCCCATGAATTTGACCTCAAAACACTCTCAACACGTGTAATATCATTACAAACACACTCTTAAATGTCTTTTCCAGAGCCCTTTATTTTGAATTTTTAAAAAAAAAATGAAAAAAGTACGTACCTAAACTCGGAGTTTAGGTACGTCATTTTGGGTGAAATCCATTTTCCCCATGAACGTGGCGTCAAACCTCTTTAAATACGTGTAATATCATTACAAACACACTCTTAAATGTCTTTTTCAGAAAAAGCCTTTATTTTGAATTTTTTCTAAAAAAATGAAAAAAGTACGTACCTAAACTCGGAGTTTAGGTACGTCATTTTGGGTGAAATCCATTTTCCCCATGAATTTGACCTCAAAACACTCTCATCATCATCATCATCATATTCTTTATTTCCTCCTCTTGGGAGATTATATGGATTTGTGACATACTTGGACAGCAGTAGAGAATGGACAAGCTAATACAATTTAAGAAAGATATTTACAGAAGAATGAACAGGAATATTAAGGTTGTGTAGTTTTCTCTAAACAGTTCTGTATTTACATGTTGTATTTGATGTTGATTTCCCTCTGGTAGAAGGACATCGCTGTCATTACAAATCTAGCACACATATCATGGTAGCAGCACAGTTCATTGTGTGGAATTGGAATGTCCAGAGATCGGCCAAGTAGATACTGGACCAGTGTTTCTTCATCAGTCACGTTGAGAGCGTGGTACATCTCTAGAGAGAATTGGTTGGTCAATAGCGTCCAGAAGTGGTCGTATGTCTCAAGTAGGGAGCAGCAAGATGTCAGGACGTGTCTGAGGAGGTCTATGTAGCCTTGTCCACATAGTGCACAATACGACAGTGTATCATGGGGAGCAGCAACCCACAGCTGAGCACTGAAGGTGTATTCTCTGAAGAATTGTCTGTTGCGGGCTCGTTGCCAAACTAGTGCAGGGCCTGGCTGGGTAAGAAGGTTTTTAAAGCGGGTGAAGTCTTTGTCTTCATTTACAGTGGAGTGCCATTTATGGTTCCAGTAGTTGTTTAAGCTTTGATTTACAGTACGTTTCAACGAGGATTAAATTTGCAGTATATTGTGACAAAGGTATTCTTCAAGAAGATACGAAAGGTTGTAGAGTTGTAGGAGGTATAAGATGTGTGGTATGAAACCTCTTTTGGGTCGTTCTGGAGATTGGATATGATGGAAAAGTTTTCTATGGAACACACGCTTGGAGAGTTTGTCGGCAGGTAAGGAACAGAGTTTAAACAGGAACATGAGCTGTCGTCTGTGTACTTCTGCTAAGATTGGACGCCATCCTAGCATTCCAAGACACATGATTTCGCCATGTAGTGCCAGGTCGATGATAACTTTTGTGTATCCGCTTTAGAAAGGTCTGTCCACAATTCACATCCATAAAGTAAGCATGGCAAAACTGTTTTGTAGACTGTACTTGCTGAAATTAGTGGATTGATACATTTTGGTTTGAGTCCAATTCCCATGAGAGCATGGAAGCGTGCTCTTGATTTTCTGCAGGATTCTGTGACAGAGTCTCTGGATTTCAATGTAGAGTTGATAGTCATTCCAAGATATGAAATACTTTCACTAGTTTCAATATTTCTGTCAGTTAGTGTGAAGTGCACATCTTTAGTGTTAGATCTGGAACTAAAGGCTATGACCTTGCATTTAGCCGGATTTACTTCATATCTCCATTTTCTTGTGTATTCTGTGACTATCGTGAGAAGCTCCTGTAGACTTCGTGGGGATAGTGCTAACAGAGTCAGATCGTCCGCTAGCGTTGGGTTACCGAGATGGAGGTTGGTTACCATGATTCCATTATTTGAGTTCTCCAATTTATGAAGTAAGTCATCTATGAAGATAAGGTACATAAGTGTTGATAGTACGCCACCTTGTCTGACACCCTGTTCGACTGGAAATTGTTTTGAATTTGTACCATTAACCGCCACAGTACTATGGATGTCTGTGTAGGTGTCGACCAATAGTTTCCAGGAGAGTCCATTGAGTCCAAGATGATGAAGCTTTATGAAGAGACCATTATGCCAAACGGTATCAAAGGCTCGTTTGTTATCTAGAAAGGCTCCAAAGACTCTGTTACCAAGTTCCAGATTATGATGAACTGCCTCTGTTAGATTGAATGCTGCTGTAGTTGGTCCGATTCCTGATTGGTATCCCTGCTGTTGTGGATTTGGTACATTGATGTTGTTAAGTTCCACCCATGCTGCCAATCGCTTGTGAAGAAGTTTTTCGAACAGCTTGTAAATTACAGGGAGGAGGGTAATTGGTCTGTAATTCCCTGGGTCGGTTTTGGACTTATTACCTCCTTTGTGAATAGATATGATTACCCCAAGTTTGCATGGACTGGGTATATACCCAGTTTGAATAATTTTGTTGAAAAGTTTTACCAGTGCTGTAGTTAACCTTTTTCCTCCAAAGATCAGATGTTCATTTTGGACTTTATCTGCTCCTGGTGCCTTTTTCTTTTTCAGCTTTTGTATCAAAGTATCTAGTTCTTGACTGTCCACCGGGGTCTGCAGAGTACTGATATGACATGTTGAATTTGAACTCCGGAGTTCTTCTACTTGTTTGTCAATTATAGTGCGATGGTTATCATCAAAATCTGTATTAGATAGAGGACTATGGACAGATTTGTAGAAGTCTGCAAACTCGTCACATATTGCCTGTGGATCCCAAGTTTCTGAGTCCTTTATGGTGAGATGCGCACAATAGTTATTTGATTTACCTTTCCTTTTGTTAATTAACTTCCAAAAGAGAGCACTATTACACTCAAAGGAATCTTCAAATTCTTGAAAGGCCTTCTCTCTGTTTTGTTGAATTGCGATTCGTTGGGCTTTCCTAAAATCATTTTTCAAGCGTTTGTATGCTCTATAGGAGTAAACATTTTGCCCCCGTGGTCTCCCTTCACTTATCCAGGTCTGCCTTGCATGTCTCTGTAGTGTATGGACGTGCTTCAGTTCACTCGACCAGTAGGGCTTTGTATGAGGGTTGTAGTGAGATTCAGGTAGGGTTATGGCATTTGCTTTAGATAAACAACCGATGATGTAACTATACAGCTTCTCTGTGTCATCAACAGATGTTCCTGCATCTGAGATGATATTAATAGATTCCAGTTCGTATTCCAAGACGCTTTGGTAATTTCTGAGTATGTCTGCATCACATCTCTTCCATGAAATAAAGTTATCCTTGAACACTTCACTCTGGGGTGGTCGACTGACTACACTTAGACTTAGTGTTATTGGTAGATGGTCCGATACTGAGTTTAGATCATCTTCTCGATGTATTTGTACTTCACGGACACAACTTGCATTTTCAGTCAATGTAAAGACATAATCAATCATAGTTTTAGCAGGAACAAATGTGTAAGTCGGTCCATTTGCACAATTTGAGGAGATGGAAACCATGTTATTATTACAAAGAAATTGTTTCAGTAGCTTTTTTCTACTACTTTCAGAAGCATTACATAAGCTTGGTTTATCAAGATCCACATTAAAATCACCAAGGAAATAAACATCTCCTTCATGTTTATAGAGATCAAATATGTCCTGCAGATTTTCTATCTCCTGTTTTAGGGCTTGAAGTCCATAAGCTTGAGTAGGCATGTATATTCCAAACAGGTACATGGGTGGTAGATCCTGCAACACAAGTTCGATACCAATTACCCGAGGGCTCTCAATCGAGTCAATGTAGGTAACAAACGGTGTGAGAGATGATTTATACATGATTGCGACTCCTCCCTTCCCACATTTCGATGCTTGGGAAACATCAGTTTGGGTTTTTGTGTACGCAAGATACTCAGGATGTATACAATCCAAAAAGTTTTGAGAATGTTCAGTAAGTTTGTGTTCTGTTATGAAAGCAATATCAATTTCATTTTCGTCCATAATCTCATTGAGAGACAGTGCCGATGACATGATGCCTCTGACATTCCATGTTAGTAGTCGTAATGATTCTGAGTTTGCCATAGTAATGTTAATACAGACAAGACATAAAATCAAGGATATTGATGAGAAAGAGACAGCCATTTTGTGCACTACCAGGTATTGCATTTCATAAGTCCCAATCAGGTGTCTGTCTATCATAGGCTCTATATTGCCATTTCTTGACACTCACCCATCGACGACAGTACACTCCATTTGGCCACTCTACATCGCAGAAGATACCATTAGCTTCATGTTTAGGTATAGTCAACTTCGCACATTGTGAGGAGCCTTGGTGTTTACCTTGTATCAGCCTTAGTCCTGTTACAGTTATCTCCTTCGATTTCAGAAAGTTCACAATTGCTTGTCGTGTTGAAGAAGTCGATATCCCACCGATGTAAAATATCACTGTTCTCGTTCGGACAGTTCCTTCAAATACATCGTCACCAGTCACTAGAGGGTCCTCTTTTGTTGGGGCTCTTGTGTCGGTTGTAGATAGAATCGTCATTTCTACGTGACGTTTTATTTCGTTGCTACTGTCGTTAGGCAAGCTGATTTGTAGACTTGGTTTAGTAACAGCTGAGTGCGTGATGGTGTTTTGTTTTTGCACAGGCAACACTTGGGATGAGTTAAGAAAGGTAATATCAAGGTCATCACTACCTTTAGGTTCTTGAGAACTGTTTATCTTGGGTGGAACTTCAATCACACACTTAGGAACTGTACTGTTATTTCGTTTCCTTTGTGCAGTTTGTTCTGTTTTGATTGGCTCTGATTGGGGATGAACTACAGACGTGAAAACGCTTCTTGCTTGAGACGGCTTTGATTGGCTTTCCGTGATAGGCATGTCAGCATTTCTTGCACGTGGTGTAATGGATCTGTTATCATACTGTTGTTGCAGGATCCTCATTTCGTCACATACAAACTCTATGGCTCGCTTCATGATGATATTTGAGTATTTCATGTCCTCATTATGTATTTTAAGCTGTTTGATCTCTGTTTGGAGACATTCTATTGTATTATCTCTCTGTCGCTGAGCTTCTCCAAGCTCTTCCACCTTTTGGGTGAAATCCATTTTCCCCATGAATTTGGCCTCAAAACACTCTAAACACGTGTAATATCATTACAAACACACTCTTAAATGTCTTTTCCAGAAGAAGCCTTTATTTTGAATTTTTCCAAAAAAATTAAAAAAGTACGTCCCTAAAGTCGGAGTTTAGGTACGTCATTTTGGGTGAATTCCATTTTCCCCATGAATTTGGCCTCAAACCACTCTAAACACATGTAATATCATTACAAACACACCCTGAAATGTCTTTTCCAGAAAAGGCCTTTATTTTGAATTTTAAAAAGAAAAAAATGAAAAAGTACGTACCTAAACTCGGAGTTTAGGTACGTCATTTGGGTGAAATCCATTTTCCACATGAATTTGGCCTCAAAACACCCTAAACACGTGTAATATCATTACAAACACACTCTTAAATGTCTTCTCCAGAAGAAGCCTTTATTTTGAATTTTTAAAAAAAAAAATGAAAAAAGTACGTGCCTAAACTCGGAGATTAGGTACGTCATTTTGGGTGAAATCCATTTTCCCCATGAATTTGGCCTCAAACCACTCTAAACACGTGTAATATCATTACAAACACACTCTTAAATGTCTTTTCCAGAAAAAGCCTTTATTTTGAATTTTTTCCAAAAAAATGAAAAAGTACGTACCTAAACTCGGAGTTTAGGTACGTCATTTTGGGTGAAATCCATTTCCCCCATGAATTTGGCCTCAAACCACTCTAAACACGTGTAATATCATTACAAACACACTCTTAAATGTCTTTTCCAGAAAAAGCCTTTATTTTGAATTTTTTCCAAAAAAAATGAAAAAGTACGTACCTAAACTTGGAGTTTAGGTACGTCATTTTGGGTGAAATCCATTTTCCCCATGAATTTGGCCTCGAAACACTCTAAACACGTGTAATATCATTACAAACACACCCTTAAATGTCTTTTCCAGAAGAAGCCTTTATTTTGAATTTTTAAAAAAAAAAATGAAAAAAGTACGGGCCTAAACTCGGAGATTAGGTACGTCATTTTGGGTGAAATCCATTTTCCCCATGAATTTGGCCTCAAACCACTCTAAACACGTGTAATATCATTACAAACACACTCTTAAATGTCTTTTCCAGAAAAAGCCTTTATTTTGAATTTTTTCCAAAAAAATGAAAAAGTACGTACCTAAACTCGGAGTTTAGGTACGTCATTTTGGGTGAAATCCATTTCCCCAATGAATTTGGCCTCAAAACACTCTAAACACGTGTAATATCATTACAAACACACTCTTAAATGTCTTTTCCAGAAGCCTTTATTTTGAATTTTTCCAAAAAAATTAAAAAAGTACGTACCTAAACTCGGAGATTAGGTACGTCATTTTGGGTGAAATCCATTTTCAACATGAATTTGGCCTCAAAACACCCTAAACACGTGTAATATCATTACAAACACACTCTTAAATGTCTTCTCCAGAAGAAGCCTTTATTTTGAATTTTTTTTTAAAAAAATGAAAAAAGTACGTGCCTAAACTCGGAGATTAGGTACGTCATTTTGGGTGAAATCCATTTTCCCCATGAATTTGGCCTCAAACCACTCTAAACACGTGTAATATCATTACAAACACACTCTTAAATGTCTTTTTCCAGAAAAAGCCTTTATTTTGATTTTTTTCCAAAAAAATGAAAAAGTACGTACCTAAACTCGGAGTTTAGGTACGTCATTTTGGGTGAAATCCATTTCCCCCATGAATTTGGCCTCAAACCACTCTAAACACGTGTAATATCACTACTAACACACTCTTAAATGTCTTTTCCAGAAAAAGCCTTTATTTTGAATTTTTTCAAAAAAAATGAAAAAGTACGTACCTAAACTCGGAGTTTAGGTACGTCATTGTGGGTGAAATCCATTTTCCCCATGAATTTGGCCTCAAAACACTCTAAACACGTGTAATATCATTACAAACACACTCTTAAATGTCTTTTCAGGAAAAAGCCTTTATTTTGAATTTTTTCTAAAAAAATGAAAAAAGTACGTACCTAAACTCGGAGTTGAGGTACGTCATTTTGGGTGAAATCCATTTCCCCCATGAATTTGGCCTCAAACCACTCTAAACACGTGTAATATCATTACAAACACACTCTTAAATGTCTTTTCCAGAAAAAGCCTTTATTTTGAATTTTTTCAAAAAAAATGAAAAAGTACGTACCTAAACTCGGAGTTTAGGTACGTCATTTTGGGTGAAATCCATTTTCCCCATGAATTTGGCCTCAAAACACTCTAAACACGTGTAATATCATTACAAACACACTCTTAAATGTCTTTTCCAGAAGAAGCCTTTATTTTGAATTTTTCCAAAAAAATGAAAAAAGTACGTACCTGAACTCGGAGTTTAGGTACGTCATTTTGGGTGAAATCCATTTTCCCCATGAATTTGGCCTCAAAACACTCTAAACACCTGTAATATCATTACAAACACACTCTTAAATGTCTTTTCCAGAAAAAGCCTTTATTTTGAATTTTTTCCAAAAAAATGAAAAAAGTACGTACCTAAACTCGGAGTTTAGGTACGTCATTTTGGGTGAAATCCATTTTCCCCATGAATTTGGTCTCAAAACACTCTCAACACGTGTAATATCATTACAAACACACTCTTAAATGTCTTTTCCAGAGCCCTTTATTTTGAATTTTTTTTAAAAAAATGAAAAAAGTACGTACCTAAACTCGGAGTTTAGGTACGTCATTTTGGGTGAAATCCATTTTCCCCATGAATTTGGCCTCAAAACACTCTAAACACGTGTAATATCATTACAAACACACTCTTAAATGTCTTTTCCAGAAGAAACCTTTATTTTGAATTTTTCCAAAAAAATTAAAAAAGTACGTCCCTAAAGTCGGAGTTTAGGTACGTCATTTTGGGTGAATTCCATTTTCCCCATGAATTTGGCCTCAAACCACTCTAAACACGTGTAATATCATTACAAACACACCCTTAAATGTCTTTTCCAGAAAAGGCCTTTATTTTGAATTTTAAAAAGAAAAAAATGAAAAAGTACGTACCTAAACTCGGAGTTTAGGTACGTCATTTGGGTGAAATCCATTTCCCCCATGAATTTGGCCTCAAACCACTCTAAACACGTGTAATATCATTACAAACACACTCTTAAATGTCTTTTCCAGAAAAAGCCTTTATTTTGAATTTTTTCAAAAAAAATGAAAAAGTACGTACCTAAACTCGGAGTTTAGGTACGTCATTTTGGGTGAAATCCATTTTCCCCATGAATTTGGCCTCAAAACACTCTAAACACGTGTAATATCATTACAAACACACTCTTAAATGTCTTTTCCAGAAGAAGCCTTTATTTTGAATTTTTCCAAAAAAATGAAAAAAGTACGTACCTGAACTCGGAGTTTAGGTACGTCATTTTGGGTGAAATCCATTTTCCCCATGAATTTGGCCTCAAAACACTCTAAACACCTGTAATATCATTACAAACACACTCTTAAATGTCTTTTCCAGAAACAGCCTTTATTTTGAATTTTTTCCAAAAAAATGAAAAAAGTACGTACCTAAACTCGGAGTTTAGGTACGTCATTTTGGGTGAAATCCATTTTCCCCATGAATTTGGTCTCAAAACACTCTCAACACGTGTAATATCATTACAAACACACTCTTAAATGTCTTTTCCAGAGCCCTTTATTTTGAATTTTTTTTAAAAAAATGAAAAAAGTACGTACCTAAACTCGGAGTTTAGGTACGTCATTTTGGGTGAAATCCATTTTCCCCATGAATTTGGCCTCAAAACACTCTAAACACGTGTAATATCATTACAAACACACTCTTAAATGTCTTTTCCAGAAGAAACCTTTATTTTGAATTTTTCCAAAAAAATTAAAAAAGTACGTCCCTAAAGTCGGAGTTTAGGTACGTCATTTTGGGTGAATTCCATTTTCCCCATGAATTTGGCCTCAAACCACTCTAAACACGTGTAATATCATTACAAACACACCCTTAAATGTCTTTTCCAGAAAAGGCCTTTATTTTGAATTTTAAAAAGAAAAAAATGAAAAAGTACGTACCTAAACTCGGAGTTTAGGTACGTCATTTGGGTGAAATCCATTTTCAACATGAATTTGGCCTCAAAACACCCATACACGTGTAATATCATTACAAACACACTCTTAAATGTCTTCTCCAGAAGAAGCCTTTATTTTGAATCTTTTTTTAAAAAAATGAAAAAAGTACGTCCCTAAACTCGGAGTTTAGGTACGTCATTTTGGGTGAAATCTATTTTCCCCATGAATTTGGCCTCAAAACACTCTAAACACGTGTAATATCATTACAAACACACTCTTAAATGTATTTTCCAGAAGAAGCTTTTATTTTGAATTTTTCCAAAAAAATTAAAAAAGTACGTACCTAAACTCGGAGATTAGGTACGTCATTTTGGGTGAAATCCATTTTCCCCATGAATTTGGCCTCAAAACACTCTAAACACGTGTAATATCATTACAAACACACTCTTAAATGTCTTTTCCAGAAAAAGCCTTTATTTTGAATTTTTTCCAAAAAAATGAAAAAAGTACGTACCTAAACTTGGATTTTAGGTACGTCATTTTTTATGAAATCCATTTTCCCCATGAATTTGGCCTCAAAACACTCTAAACACGTGTAATATCATTACAAACACACTCTTAAATGTCTTTTCCAGAAGAAGCCTTTATTTTGAATTTTTCCAAAAAAATGAAAAAAGTACGTCCCTAAACTCGGAGTTTAGGTACGTCATTTTGGGTGAAATCCATTTTCCCCATGAATTTGGCCTCAAACCACTCTAAACACGTGTAATATCATTACAAACACACCCTTAAATGTCTTTTCCAGAAAAGGCCTTTATTTTGAATTTAAACAAAAAAAATGAAAAAGTACGTACCTGAACTCGGAGTTTAGGTACGTCATTTGGGTGAAATCCATTTTCAACATAAATTTGGCCTCAAAACACCCTAAACACGTGTAATATCATTACAAACACACTCTTAAATGTCTTCTCCAGAAGAAGCCTTTATTTTGAATTTTTAAAAAAAAAATTAAAAAAGTACGTACCTAAACTCGGAGATTAGGTACGTCATTTTGGGTGAAATCCATTTTCCCCATGAATTTGGCCTCAAACCACTCTAAACACGTGTAATATCATTACAAACACACTCTTAAATGTCTTTTCCAGAAAAAGCCTTTATTTTGATTTTTTTCCAAAAAAATGAAAAAGTACGTACCTAAACTCGGAGTTTAGGTACGTCATTTTGGGTGAAATCCATTTTCCCCATGAATTTGGCCTCAAAACACTCTAAACACGTGTAATATCATTACAAACACACTCTTAAATGTCTTTTCAAGAAGAAGCCTTTATTTTGAATTTTTCCAAAAAAATTAAAAAAGTACGTACCTAAACTCGGAGATTAGGTACGTCATTTTGGGTGAAATCCATTTTCCCCATGAATTTGGCCTCAAAACACTCTAAACACGTGTAATATCATTATAAACACACTCTTAAATGTCTTTTCCAGAAAAAGCCTTTATTTTGAATTTTTTCTAAACAAAATGAAAAAAGTACGTACCAAAACTTGGATTTTAGGTACGTCATTTTTCATGAAATCCATTTTCCCCATGAATTTGGCCTCAAAACACTCTAAACACGTGTAATATCATTACAAACACACTCTTAAATGTCTTTTCCAGAAGAAGCCTTTATTTTGAATTTTTCCAAAAAAATTAAAAAATTACGTCCCTAAACTCGGAGTTTAGGTACGTCATTTTGGATGAAATCCATTTTCCCCATGAATTTGGCCTCAAACCACTCTAAACACGTGTAATATCATTACAAACACACCCTTAAATGTCTTTTCCAGAAAAGGCCTTTATTTTGAATTTAAACAAAAAAAATGAAAAAGTACGTACCTAAACTCGGAGTTTAGGTACGTCATTTGGGTGAAATCCATTTTCAACATGAATTTGGCCTCAAAACACCCTAAACACGTGTAATATCATTACAAACACACTCTTAAATGTCTTCTCCAGAAGAAGCCTTTATTTTGAATTTTTTTTAAAAAAAATGAAAAAAGTACGTACCTAAACTCGGAGATTAGGTACGTCATTTTGGGTGAAATCCATTTTCCCCATGAATTTGGCCTCAAACCACTCTAAACACGTGTAATATCATTACAAACACACTCTTAAATGTTTTTTCCAGAAAAAGCCTTTATTTTGAATTTTTTCCAAAAAAATGAAAAAGTACGTACCTAAACTCGGAGTTTAGGTACGTCATTTTGGGTGAAATCCATTTTCCCCATGAATTTGGCCTCAAAACACTCGAAACACGTGTAATATCATTACAAACACACTCTTAAATGTCTTTTCCAGAATAAGCCTTTATTTTGATTTTTTCCAAAAAAATGAAAAAAGTACGTACCTAAACTCGGAGTTTAGGTACGTCATTTTGGGTGAAATCAATTTTCCCCATGAATTTGGCCTCAAAACACTCTAAACACGTGTAATATCATTACAAACACACTCTTAAATGTCTTTTCCAGAAAAAGCCTTTATTTTGAATTTTTTCTAAAAAAATGAAAAAAGTACGTACCTAAACTTGGATTTTAGGTACGTCATTTTTTATGAAATCCATTTTCCCCATGAATTTGGCCTCAAACCACTCTAAACACGTGTAATATCATTACAAACACACTCTTAAATGTCTTTTCCAGAAAAAGCCTTTATTTTGAATTTTTTCAAAAAAAATGAAAAAGTACGTACCTAAACTCGGAGTTTAGGTACGTCATTTTGGGTGAAATCCATTTTCCCCATGAATTTGGCCTCAAAACACTCTAAACACGTGTAATATCATTACAAACACACTCTTAAATGTCTTTTCCAGAAAAAGCCTTTATTTTGAATTTTTTCCAAATAAATGAAAAAGTACGTACCTAAACTCGGAGTTTAGATACGTCATTTTGGGTGAAATCAATTTTCCCCATGAATTTGGCCTCAAAACACTCTAAACACGTGTAATATCATTACAAACACACTCTTAAATGTATTTTCCAGAAAAAGCCTTTATTTTGAATTTTTTCTAAAAAAATGAAAAAAGTACGTACCTAAACTTGGATTTTAGGTACGTCATTTTTTTATGAAATCCATTTTCCCCATGAATTTGGCCTCACAACACTCTAAACATGTGTAATATCATTACAAACACATTCTTAAATGTCTTTTCCAGAAAAAGCCTTAATTTTGAATTTTTTTCCAAAAAAATGAAAAAAGAACGTACCTAAACTTGGATTTTAGGTACGTCATTTTTTATGAAATCCATTTTCCCAATGAATTTGGCCTCAAAACACTCTAAACACGTGTAATATCATTACAAACACACTCTTAAATGTCTTTTCCAGAAAAAGCCTTTATTTTGATTTTTTTCCAAATAAATGAAAAAGTACGTACCTAAACTCGGAGTTTAGGTACGTCATTTTGGGTGAAATCAATTTTCCCCATGAATTTTTCCTCAAAACACTCTAAACAAGTGTAATATCATTACAAACACACTCTTAAATGTCTTTTCCAGAAGAAGCCTTTATTTTGAATTTTTTCTAAAAAAATGAAAAAAGTACGTACCTAAACTTGGATTTTAGGTACGTCATTTTTTATGAAATCCATTTTCCCCATGAATTTGGCCTCAAACCACTCTAAACACGTGTAATATCATTACAAACACACTCTTAAATGTCTTTTCCAGAAAAAGACTTTATTTTGAATTTTTTCAAAAAAAATGAAAAAGTACGTACCTAAACTCGGAGTTTAGGTACGTCATTTTGGGTGAAATCCATTTTCCCCATGAATTTGGCCTCAAAACACTCTAAACACGTGTAATATCATTACAAACACACTCTTAAATGTCTTTTCCAGAAGAAGCCTTTATTTTGAATTTTTCCAAAAAAATTAAAAAAGTACGTACCTAAACTCGGAGTTTAGGTACGTCATTTTGGGTGAAATCCATTTTCCCCATGAATTTGGCCTCAAAACACTCTAAACACGTGTAATATCATTACAAACAAACTCTTAAATGTCTTTTCCAGAAGAAGCCTTTATTTTGAATTTTTCCAAAAAAATTAAAAAAGTACGTACCTAAACTCGGAGTTTAGGTACGTCATTTTGGATGAAATCCATTTTCCCCATGAATTTGGCCTCAAACCACTCTAAACACGTGTAATATCATTACAAACACACCCTTAAATGTCTTTTCCAGAAAAGGCCTTTATTTTGAATTTAAACAAAAAAAATGAAAAAGTACGTACCTAAACTCGGAGTTTAGGTACGTCATTTGGGTGAAATCCATTTTCAACATGAATTTGGCCTCAAAACACCCTAAACACGTGTAATATCATTACAAACACACTCTTAAATGTCTTCTCCAGAAGAAGCCTTTATTTTGAATTTTTAAAAAAAAAAATGAAAAAAGTACGTACCTAAACTCGGAGATTAGGTACGTCATTTTGGGTGAAATCCATTTTCCCCATGAATTTGGCCTCAAAACACTCTAAACACGTGTAATATCATTACAAACACACTCTTAAATGTCTTTTCCAGAATAAGCCTTTATTTTGAATTTTTCCAAAAAAATGAAAAAAGTACGTACCTAAACTCGGAGTTTAGGTACGTCATTTTGGGTGAAATCCATTTTCCCCATGAATTTGGCCTCAAAACACTCTAAACACGTGTAATATCATTACAAACACACTCTTAAATGTCTTTTCCAGAAAAAGCCTTTATTTTGAATTTTTTCTAAAAAAATGAAAAAAGTACGTACCTAAACTTGTATTTTAGGTACGTCATTTTTTTTTGAAATCCATTTTCCCCATGAATTTGGCCTCAAAACACTTTAAACATGTGTAATATCATTACAAACACACTCTTAAATGTCTTTTCCAGAAAAAGCCTTAATTTTGAATTTTTTTCCAAAAAAATGAAAAAAGAACGTACCTAAACTTGGATTTTAGGTACGTCATTTTTTATGAAATCCATTTTCCCAATGAATTTGGCCTCAAAACACTCTAAACACGTGTAATATCATTACAAACACACTCTTAAATGTCTTTTCCAGAAGAAGCCTTTATTTTGAATTTTTCCAAAAAAATGAAAAAATTACGTACCTAAACTCCGAGTTTAGGTACGTCATTTTGGGTGAAATCAATTTTCCCCATGAATTTGGCCTCAAAACACTCTAAACAAGTGTAATATAATTACAAACACACTCTTAAATGTCTTTTCCAGAAAAAGCCTTTATTTTGAATTTTTTCTAAAAAAATGAAAAAAGTACGTACCTAAACTTGGATTTTAGGTACGTCATTTTTTATGAAATCCATTTTCCCCATGAATTTGGCCTCAAAACACTCTAAACACGTGTAATATCATTACAAACACACTCTTAAATGTCTTTTCCAGAAGAAGCCTTTTTTTTGAATTTTTTCCAAAAAAATGAAAAAGTACGTACCTTAACTCGGAGTTTAAGTACGTCATTTTGGGTGAAATCCATTTCCCCCATGAATTTGGCCTCAAACCACTCTAAACACGTGTAATATCATTACAAACACACTCTTAAATGTCTTTTCCAGAAGAAGCCTTTATTTTGAATTTTTTCCAAAAAAAAGGAAAAAAGTACGTACCTAAACTTGGATTTTAGGTACGTCATTTTTTTATGAAATCCATTTTCCCCATGAATTTGGCCTCAAAACACTCTAAACATGTGTAATATCATTACAAACACACTCTTAAATGTCTTTTCCAGAAAAAGCCTTAATTTTGAATTTTTTTCGAAAAAAATGAATAAAGAACGTACCTAAACTTGGATTTTAGGTACGTCATTTTTTATGAAATCCATTTTCCCCATGAATTTGGCCTCAAAACACTTTAAACACGTGTAATATCATTACAAACACACTCTTAAATGTCTTTTCCAGAAGAACCCTTTATTTTGAATTTTTTCAAAAAAAATGAAAAAGTACGTACCTAAACTCGGAGTTTAGGTACGTCATTTTGGGCGATATCCATTTTCCCCATGAATTTGGCCTCAAAACACTCTAAACATGTGTAATATCATTACAAACACACTCTTAAATGTCTTTTCCAGAGCCCTTTATTTTGAATTTTTAAAAAAAAAAAGGAAAAAAGTACGTACCTAAACTCGGAGTTTAGGTACGTCATTTTGGGTGAAATCCATTTTCCCCATGAACTTGGCGTCAAACCACTCTAAATACGTGTAATATCATTACAAACACACTCTTAAATGTCTTTTTCAGAAAAAGCCTTTATTTTGAATTTTTTCTAAAAAAATGAAAAAAGTCCGTACCTAAACTCGGAGTTTAGGTACGTCATTTTGGTTGAAATCCATTTCCCCCATGAATTTGGCCTCAAACCACTCTAAACACGTGTAATATCATTACAAACACACTCTTAAATGTCTTTTCCAGAAAAGGCCTTTATTTTGAATTTTTTTCAAAAAAATGAAAATGTACGTACCTAAACTTGGATTTTAGGTACGTCATTTTTTTATGAAATCCATTTTCCCCATGAATTTGGCCTCAAAACACTCTAAACACGTGTAATATCATTACAAACACACTCTTAAATGTCTTTTAAAGAAAAAGCCTTAATTTTGAATTTTTTTCCAAAAAAATGAAAAAAGAACGTACCTAAACTTGAATTTTAGGTACGTCATTTTTTATGAAATCCATTTTCCCAATGAATTTGGCCTCAAAACACTCTAAACACGTGTAATATCATTACAAACACACTCTTAAATGTCTTTTTCAGCAAAAAGCCTTTATTTTGAATTTTTTCTAAAAAAAAAGAAAAAAGTACGTACCTAAACTCGGAGTTTAGGTACGTCATTTTGGTTGAAATCCATTTTCCCCATGAATTTGGCCTCAAAACACTCTAAACACGTGTAATATCATTACAAACACACTCTTAAATGTCTTTTCCAGAAGAAGCCTTTATTTTGAATTTTTCCAAAAAAATTAAAAAAGTACGTCCCTAAACTCGGAGTTTAGGTACGTCATTTTGGGTGAAATCCATTTTCCCCATGAAGTTGGCCTCAAACCAATCTAAACACGTGTAATATCATGACAAACACACCCTTAAACGTCTTTTCCAGAAAAGGCCTTTATTTTGAATTTTTAAAAAAAAAAATGAAAAAGTAGGTACCTAAACTCGGAGTTTAGGTACGTCATTTGGGTGAAATCCATTTTCAACATGAATTTGGCCTCAAAACACCATAAACACGTGTAATATCATTACAAACACACTCTTAAATGTCTTCTCCAGAAGAAGCCTTTGTTTTGAATTTTTTTTTTAAAAAATGAAAAAAGTACGTACCTAAACTTGGAGATTAGGTACGTCATTTTGGGTGAAATCCATTTTCCCCATGAATTTGGCCTCAAACCACTCTAAACACGTGTAATATCATTACAAACACACTCTTAAATGTCTTTTCCAGAAAAAGCCTTTATTTTGAATTTTTAAAAAAAAAATGAAAAAGTACGTACCTAAACTCGGAGTTTAGGTACGTCATTTTGGGTGAAATCCATTTTCCCCATGAATTTGGCCTCAAACCACTCTAAACACGTGTAATATCATTACAAACACACCCTTAAATGTCTTTTCCAGAAAAGGCCTTTATTTTGAATTTAAACAAAAAAAAATGAAAAAGTACGTACCTAAACTCGGAGTTTAGGTACGTCATTTGGGTGAAATCCATTTTCAACATGAATTTGGCCTCAAAACACCCTAAACACGTGTAATATCATTACAAACACACTCTTAAATGTCTTCTCCAGAAGAAGCCTTTATTTTGAATTTTTAAAAAAAAAAATGAAAAAAGTACGTACCTAAACTCGGAGATTAGGTACGTCATTTTGGGTGAAATCCATTTTCCCCATGAATTTGGCCTCAAACCACTCTAAACACGTGTAATATCATTACAAACACACTCTTAAATGTCTTTTCCAGAAAAAGCCTTTATTTTGAATTTTTTCCAAATAAATGAAAAAGTACGTACCTAAACTCGGAGTTTAGGTACGTCATTTTGGGTGAAATCCATTTTCCCCATGAATTTGGCCTCAAAACACTCTAAACACGTGTAATATCATTACAAACACACTCTTAAATGTCTTTTCCAGAATAAGCCTTTATTTTGAATTTTTCCAAAAAAATGAAAAAAGTACGTACCTAAACTCGGAGTTTAGGTACGTCATTTTGGGTGAAATCAATTTTCCCCATGAATTTGGCCTCAAAACACTCTAAACACGTGTAATATCATTACAAACACACTCTTAAATGTCTTTTCCAGAAAAAGCCTTTATTTTGAATTTTTTCTAAAAAAATGAAAAAAGTACGTACCTAAACTTGTATTTTAGGTACGTCATTTTTTTATGAAATCCATTTTCCCCATGAATTTGGCCTCAAAACACTTTAAACACGTGTAATATCATTACAAACACACTCTTAAATGTCTTTTCCAGAAGAACCCTTTATTTTGAATTTTTTCAAAAAAAATGAAAAAGTACGTACCTAAACTCGGAGTTTAGGTACGTCATTTTGGGCGATATCCATTTTCCCCATGAATTTGGCCTCAAAACACTCTCAACACGTGTAATATCATTACAAACACACTCTTAAATGTCTTTTCCAGAGCCCTTTATTTTGAATTTTTAAAAAAAAAAGGAAAAAAGTACGTACCTAAACTCGGAGTTTAGGTACGTCATTTTGGGTGAAATCCATTTTCCCCATGAACTTGGCGTCAAACCACTCTAAATACGTGTAATATCATTACAAACACTCTTAAATGTCTTTTTCAGAAAAAGCCTTAATTTTGAATTTTTTTCCAAAAAAATGAAAAAAGTACGTACCTAAACTCGTAGATTAGGTACGTCATTTTGGGTGAAATCCATTTTCCCCATGAATTTGGCCTCAAACCACTCTAAACACGTGTAATATCATTACAAACACACTCTTAAATGTCTTTTCCAGAAAAAGCCTTTATTTTGAATTTTTTCCAAAAAAATGAAAAAGTACGTACCTAAACTCGGAGTTTAGGTACGTCATTTTGGGTGAAATCCATTTTCCCCATGAATTTGGCCTCAAAACACTCTAAACACGTGTAATATCATTACAAACACACTCTTAAATGTCTTTTCCAGAATAAGCCTTTATTTTGAATTTTTCCAAAAAAATGAAAAAAGTACGTACCTAAACTCGGAGTTTAGGTACGTCATTTTGGGTGAAATCAATTTTCCCCATGAATTTGGCCTCAAAACACTCTAAACACGTGTAATATCATTACAAACACACTCTTAAATGTCTTTTTCAGAAAAAGCCTTTATTTTGAATTTTTTCTAAAAAAATGAAAAAAGTCCGTACCTAAACTCGGAGTTTAGGTACGTCATTTTGGTTGAAATCCATTTTCCCCATGATTTTGGCCTCAAAACACTCTAAACACGTGTAATATCATTACAAACATACTCTTAAATGTCTTTTCCAGAAAAAGCCTTTATTTTGAATTTTTTCCAAAAAAATGAAAAAGTACGTACCTTAACTCGGAGTTTAAGTACGTCATTTTGGGTGAAATCCATTTCCCCCATGAATTTGGCCTCAAAACACTCTAAACACGTGTAATATCATTACAAACACACTCTTAAATGTCTTTTCCAGAAAAGGCCTTTATTTTGAATTTTTTCCAAAAAAATGAAAAAAGTACGTACCTAAACTTGGATTTTAGGTACGTCATTTTTTTATGAAATCAATTTTCCCCATGAATTTGGCCTCAAAACACTCTAAACATGTGTAATATCATTACAAACACACTCTTAAATGTCTTTTAAAGAAAAAGCCTTAATTTTGAATTTTTTTCCAAAAAAATGAAAAAAGTACGTACCTAAGCTCGGAGATTAGGTACGTCATTTTGGGTGAAATCCATTTTCCCCATAAATTTGGCCTCAAAACACTCTAAACACGTGTAATATCATTACAAACACACTCTTAAATGTCTTTTCCAGAATAAGCCTTTATTTTGAATTTTTCCAAAAAAATGAAAAAAGTACGTACCTAAACTCGGAGTTTAGGTACGTCATTTTGGGTGAAATCAATTTTCCCCATGAATTTGGCCTCAAAACACTCTAAACACGTGTAATATCATTACAAACACACTCTTAAATGTCTTTTCCAGAAAAAGCCTTTATTTTGAATTTTTTCAAAAAAAATGAAAAAAGTACGTACCTAAACTTGTATTTTATGTACGTCATTTTTTTATGAAATCCATTTTCCCCATGAATTTGGCCTCAAAACACTTTAAACACGTGTAATATCATTACAAACACACTCTTAAATGTCTTTTCCAGAAGAACCCTTTATTTTGAATTTTTTCAAAAAAAATGAAAAAGTACGTACCTAAACTCGGAGTTTAGGTACGTCATTTTGGGCGATATCCATTTTCCCCATGAATTTGGCCTCAAAACACTCTCAACACGTGTAATATCATTACAAACACACTCTTAAATGTCTTTTCCAGAGCCCTTTATTTTGAATTTTTAAAAAAAAAAGGAAAAAAGTACGTACCTAAACTCGGAGTTTAGGTACGTCATTTTTGGTGAAATCCATTTTCCCCATGAACTTGGCGTCAAACCACTCTAAATACGTGTAATATCATTACAAACACACTCTTAAATGTCTTTTTCAGAAAAAGCCTTTATTTTGAATTTTTTCTAAAAAAATGAAAAAAGTCCGTACCTAAACTCGGAGTTTAGGTACGTCATTTTGGGTGAATTCCATTTTCCCCATGAATTTGGCCTCAAACCACTCTAAACACGTGTAATATCATTACAAACACACCCTTAAATGTCTTTTCCAGAAAAGGCCTTTATTTTGAATTTTAAAAAGAAAAAAATGAAAAAGTACGTACCTAAACTCGGAGTTTAGGTACGTCATTTGGGTGAAATCCATTTTCAACATGAATTTGGCCTCAAAACACCCATACACGTGTAATATCATTACAAACACACTCTTAAATGTCTTCTCCAGAAGAAGCCTTTATTTTGAATTTTTTTTTAAAAAAATGAAAAAAGTACGTGCCTAAACTCGGAGTTTAGGTACGTCATTTTGGGTGAAATCTATTTTCCCCATGAATTTGGCCTCAAAACACTCTAAACACGTGTAATATCATTACAAACACACTCTTAAATGTATTTTCCAGAAGAAGCTTTTATTTTGAATTTTTCCAAAAAAATTAAAAAAGTACGTACCTAAACTCGGAGATTAGGTACGTCATTTTGGGTGAAATCCATTTTCCCCATGAATTTGGCCTCAAAACACTCTAAACACGTGTAATATCATTACAAACACACTCTTAAATGTCTTTTCCAGAAAAAGCCTTTATTTTGAATTTTTTCCAAAAAAATGAAAAAAGTACGTACCTAAACTTGGATTTTAGGTACGTCATTTTTTATGAAATCCATTTTCCCCATGAATTTGGCCTCAAAACACTCTAAACACGTGTAATATCATTACAAACACACTCTTAAATGTCTTTTCCAGAAGAAGCCTTTATTTTGAATTTTTCCAAAAAAATGAAAAAAGTACGTCCCTAAACTCGGAGTTTAGGTACGTCATTTTGGGTGAAATCCATTTTCCCCATGAATTTGGCCTCAAACCACTCTAAACACGTGTAATATCATTACAAACACACCCTTAAATGTCTTTTCCAGAAAAGGCCTTTATTTTGAATTTAAACAAAAAAAATGAAAAAGTACGTACCTGAACTCGGAGTTTAGGTACGTCATTTGGGTGAAATCCATTTTCAACATAAATTTGGCCTCAAAACACCCTAAACACGTGTAATATCATTACAAACACACTCTTAAATGTCTTCTCCAGAAGAAGCCTTTATTTTGAATTTTTAAAAAAAAAAATAAAAAAGTACGTACCTAAACTCGGAGATTAGGTACGTCATTTTGGGTGAAATCCATTTTCCCCATGAATTTGGCCTCAAACCACTCTAAACACGTGTAATATCATTACAAACACACTCTTAAATGTCTTTTCCAGAAAAAGCCTTTATTTTGATTTTTTTCCAAAAAAATGAAAAAGTACGTACCTAAACTCGGAGTTTAGGTACGTCATTTTGGGTGAAATCCATTTTCCCCATGAATTTGGCCTCAAAACACTCTAAACACGTGTAATATCATTACAAACACACTCTTAAATGTCTTTTCAAGAAGAAGCCTTTATTTTGAATTTTTCCAAAAAAATTAAAAAAGTACGTACCTAAACTCGGAGATTAGGTACGTCATTTTGGGTGAAATCCATTTTCCCCATGAATTTGGCCTCAAAACACTCTAAACACGTGTAATATCATTATAAACACACTCTTAAATGTCTTTTCCAGAAAAAGCCTTTATTTTGAATTTTTTCTAAACAAAATGAAAAAAGTACGTACCAAAACTTGGATTTTAGGTACGTCATTTTTCATGAAATCCATTTTCCCCATGAATTTGGCCTCAAAACACTCTAAACACGTGTAATATCATTACAAACACACTCTTAAATGTCTTTTCCAGAAGAAGCCTTTATTTTGAATTTTTCCAAAAAAATTAAAAAATTACGTCCCTAAACTCGGAGTTTAGGTACGTCATTTTGGATGAAATCCATTTTCCCCATGAATTTGGCCTCAAACCACTCTAAACACGTGTAATATCATTACAAACACACCCTTAAATGTCTTTTCCAGAAAAGGCCTTTATTTTGAATTTAAACAAAAAAAATGAAAAAGTACGTACCTAAACTCGGAGTTTAGGTACGTCATTTGGGTGAAATCCATTTTCAACATGAATTTGGCCTCAAAACACCCTAAACACGTGTAATATAATTACAAACACACTCTTAAATGTCTTCTCCAGAAGAAGCCTTTATTTTGAATTTTTTTTAAAAAAAATGAAAAAAGTACGTACCTAAACTCGGAGATTAGGTACGTCATTTTGGGTGAAATCCATTTTCCCCATGAATTTGGCCTCAAACCACTCTAAACACGTGTAATATCATTACAAACACACTCTTAAATGTTTTTTCCAGAAAAAGCCTTTATTTTGAATTTTTTCCAAATAAATGAAAAAGTACGTACCTAAACTCGGAGTTTAGGTACGTCATTTTGGGTGAAATCCATTTTCCCCATGAATTTGGCCTCAAAACACTCGAAACACGTGTAATATCATTACAAACACACTCTTAAATGTCTTTTCCAGAATAAGCCTTTATTTTGAATTTTTCCAAAAAAATGAAAAAAGTACGTACCTAAACTCGGAGTTTAGGTACGTCATTTTGGGTGAAATCAATTTTCCCCATGAATTTGGCCTCAAAACACTCTAAACACGTGTAATATCATTACAAACACACTCTTAAATGTCTTTTCCAGAAAAAGCCTTTATTTTGAATTTTTTCTAAAAAAATGAAAAAAGTACGTACCTAAACTTGGATTTTAGGTACGTCATTTTTTATGAAATCCATTTTCCCCATGAATTTGGCCTCAAACCACTCTAAACACGTGTAATATCATTACAAACACACTCTTAAATGTCTTTTCCAGAAAAAGCCTTTATTTTGAATTTTTTCAAAAAAAATGAAAAAGTACGTACCTAAACTCGGAGTTTAGGTACGTCATTTTGGGTGAAATCCATTTTCCCCATGAATTTGGCCTCAAAACACTCTAAACACGTGTAATATCATTACAAACACACTCTTAAATGTCTTTTCCAGAAAAAGCCTTTATTTTGAATTTTTTCCAAATAAATGAAAAAGTACGTACCTAAACTCGGAGTTTAGATACGTCATTTTGGGTGAAATCAATTTTCCCCATGAATTTGGCCTCAAAACACTCTAAACACGTGTAATATCATTACAAACACACTCTTAAATGTATTTTCCAGAAAAAGCCTTTATTTTGAATTTTTTCTAAAAAAATGAAAAAAGTACGTACCTAAACTTGGATTTTAGGTACGTCATTTTTTTATGAAATCCATTTTCCCCATGAATTTGGCCTCACAACACTCTAAACATGTGTAATATCATTACAAACACATTCTTAAATGTCTTTTCCAGAAAAAGCCTTAATTTTGAATTTTTTTCCAAAAAAATGAAAAAAGAACGTACCTAAACTTGGATTTTAGGTACGTCATTTTTTATGAAATCCATTTTCCCAATGAATTTGGCCTCAAAACACTCTAAACACGTGTAATATCATTACAAACACACTCTTAAATGTCTTTTCCAGAAAAAGCCTTTATTTTGATTTTTTTCCAAATAAATGAAAAAGTACGTACCTAAACTCGGAGTTTAGGTACGTCATTTTGGGTGAAATCAATTTTCCCCATGAATTTTTCCTCAAAACACTCTAAACAAGTGTAATATCATTACAAACACACTCTTAAATGTCTTTTCCAGAAGAAGCCTTTATTTTGAATTTTTTCTAAAAAAATGAAAAAAGTACGTACCTAAACTTGGATTTTAGGTACGTCATTTTTTATGAAATCCATTTTCCCCATGAATTTGGCCTCAAACCACTCTAAACACGTGTAATATCATTACAAACACACTCTTAAATGTCTTTTCCAGAAAAAGACTTTATTTTGAATTTTTTCAAAAAAAATGAAAAAGTACGTACCTAAACTCGGAGTTTAGGTACGTCATTTTGGGTGAAATCCATTTTCCCCATGAATTTGGCCTCAAAACACTCTAAACACGTGTAATATCATTACAAACACACTCTTAAATGTCTTTTCCAGAAGAAGCCTTTATTTTGAATTTTTCCAAAAAAATTAAAAAAGTACGTACCTAAACTCGGAGATTAGGTACGTCATTTTGGGTGAAATCCATTTTCCCCATGAATTTGGCCTCAAAACACTCTAAACACGTGTAATATCATTACAAACAAACTCTTAAATGTCTTTTCCAGAAGAAGCCTTTATTTTGAATTTTTCCAAAAAAATTAAAAAAGTACGTCCCTAAACTCGGAGTTTAGGTACGTCATTTTGGATGAAATCCATTTTCCCCATGAATTTGGCCTCAAACCACTCTAAACACGTGTAATATCATTACAAACACACCCTTAAATGTCTTTTCCAGAAAAGGCCTTTATTTTGAATTTAAACAAAAAAAATGAAAAAGTACGTACCTAAACTCGGAGTTTAGGTACGTCATTTGGGTGAAATCCATTTTCAACATGAATTTGGCCTCAAAACACCCTAAACACGTGTAATATCATTACAAACACACTCTTAAATGTCTTCTCCAGAAGAAGCCTTTATTTTGAATTTTTAAAAAAAAAAATGAAAAAAGTACGTACCTAAACTCGGAGATTAGGTACGTCATTTTGGGTGAAATCCATTTTCCCCATGAATTTGGCCTCAAAACACTCTAAACACGTGTAATATCATTACAAACACACTCTTAAATGTCTTTTCCAGAATAAGCCTTTATTTTGAATTTTTCCAAAAAAATGAAAAAAGTACGTACCTAAACTCGGAGTTTAGGTACGTCATTTTGGGTGAAATCCATTTTCCCCATGAATTTGGCCTCAAAACACTCTAAACACGTGTAATATCATTACAAACACACTCTTAAATGTCTTTTCCAGAAAAAGCCTTTATTTTGAATTTTTTCTAAAAAAATGAAAAAAGTACGTACCTAAACTTGTATTTTAGGTACGTCATTTTTTTTTGAAATCCATTTTCCCCATGAATTTGGCCTCAAAACACTTTAAACATGTGTAATATCATTACAAACACACTCTTAAATGTCTTTTCCAGAAAAAGCCTTAATTTTGAATTTTTTTCCAAAAAAATGAAAAAAGAACGTACCTAAACTTGGATTTTAGGTACGTCATTTTTTATGAAATCCATTTTCCCAATGAATTTGGCCTCAAAACACTCTAAACACGTGTAATATCATTACAAACACACTCTTAAATGTCTTTTCCAGAAGAAGCCTTTATTTTGAATTTTTCCAAAAAAATGAAAAAATTACGTACCTAAACTCGGAGTTTAGGTACGTCATTTTGGGTGAAATCAATTTTCCCCATGAATTTGGCCTCAAAACACTCTAAACAAGTGTAATATCATTACAAACACACTCTTAAATGTCTTTTCCAGAAAAAGCCTTTATTTTGAATTTTTTCTAAAAAAATGAAAAAAGTACGTACCTAAACTTGGATTTTAGGTACGTCATTTTTTATGAAATCCATTTTCCCCATGAATTTGGCCTCAAAACACTCTAAACACGTGTAATATCATTACAAACACACTCTTAAATGTCTTTTCCAGAAGAAGCCTTTTTTTTGAATTTTTTCCAAAAAAATGAAAAAGTACGTACCTTAACTCGGAGTTTAAGTACGTCATTTTGGGTGAAATCCATTTCCCCCATGAATTTGGCCTCAAACCACTCTAAACACGTGTAATATCATTACAAACACACTCTTAAATGTCTTTTCCAGAAGAAGCCTTTATTTTGAATTTTTTCCAAAAAAAAGGAAAAAAGTACGTACCTAAACTTGGATTTTAGGTACGTCATTTTTTTATGAAATCCATTTTCCCCATGAATTTGGCCTCAAAACACTCTAAACATGTGTAATATCATTACAAACACACTCTTAAATGTCTTTTCCAGAAAAAGCCTTAATTTTGAATTTTTTTCGAAAAAAATGAATAAAGAACGTACCTAAACTTGGATTTTAGGTACGTCATTTTTTATGAAATCCATTTTCCCCATGAATTTGGCCTCAAAACACTTTAAACACGTGTAATATCATTACAAACACACTCTTAAATGTCTTTTCCAGAAGAACCCTTTATTTTGAATTTTTTCAAAAAAAATGAAAAAGTACGTACCTAAACTCGGAGTTTAGGTACGTCATTTTGGGCGATATCCATTTTCCCCATGAATTTGGCCTCAAAACACTCTCAACACGTGTAATATCATTACAAACACACTCTTAAATGTCTTTTCCAGAGCCCTTTATTTTGAATTTTTAAAAAAAAAAAGGAAAAAAGTACGTACCTAAACTCGGAGTTTAGGTACGTCATTTTGGGTGAAATCCATTTTCCCCATGAACTTGGCGTCAAACCACTCTAAATACGTGTAATATCATTACAAACACACTCTTAAATGTCTTTTTCAGAAAAAGCCTTTATTTTGAATTTTTTCTAAAAAAATGAAAAAAGTCCGTACCTAAACTCGGAGTTTAGGTACGTCATTTTGGTTGAAATCCATTTCCCCCATGAATTTGGCCTCAAACCACTCTAAACACGTGTAATATCATTACAAACACACTCTTAAATGTCTTTTCCAGAAAAGGCCTTTATTTTGAATTTTTTCCCAAAAAATGAAAAAAGTACGTACCTAAACTTGGATTTTAGGTACGTCATTTTTTTATGAAATCCATTTTCCCCATGAATTTGGCCTCAAAACACTCTAAACACGTGTAATATCATTACAAACACACTCTTAAATGTCTTTTAAAGAAAAAGCCTTAATTTTGAATTTTTTTCCAAAAAAATGAAAAAAGAACGTACCTAAACTTGAATTTTAGGTACGTCATTTTTTATGAAATCCATTTTCCCAATGAATTTGGCCTCAAAACACTCTAAACACGTGTAATATCATTACAAACACACTCTTAAATGTCTTTTTCAGCAAAAAGCCTTTATTTTGAATTTTTTCTAAAAAAAAAGAAAAAAGTACGTACCTAAACTCGGAGTTTAGGTACGTCATTTTGGTTGAAATCCATTTTCCCCATGAATTTGGCCTCAAAACACTCTAAACACGTGTAATATCATTACAAACACACTCTTAAATGTCTTTTCCAGAAGAAGCCTTTATTTTGAATTTTTCCAAAAAAATTAAAAAAGTACGTCCCTAAACTCGGAGTTTAGGTACGTCATTTTGGGTGAAATCCATTTTCCCCATGAAGTTGGCCTCAAACCACTCTAAACACGTGTAATATCATGACAAACACACCCTTAAACGTCTTTTCCAGAAAAGGCCTTTATTTTGAATTTTTAAAAAAAAAAATGAAAAAGTAGGTACCTAAACTCGGAGTTTAGGTACGTCATTTGGGTGAAATCCATTTTCAACATGAATTTGGCCTCAAAACACCATAAACACGTGTAATATCATTACAAACACACTCTTAAATGTCTTCTCCAGAAGAAGCCTTTGTTTTGAATTTTTTTTTTAAAAAATGAAAAAAGTACGTACCTAAACTTGGAGATTAGGTACGTCATTTTGGGTGAAATCCATTTTCCCCATGAATTTGGCCTCAAACCACTCTAAACACGTGTAATATCATTACAAACACACTCTTAAATGTCTTTTCCAGAAAAAGCCTTTATTTTGAATTTTTAAAAAAAAAATGAAAAAGTACGTACCTAAACTTGGAGTTTAGGTACGTCATTTTGGGTGAAATCCATTTTCCCCATGAATTTGGCCTCAAACCACTCTAAACACGTGTAATATCATTACAAACACACCCTTAAATGTCTTTTCCAGAAAAGGCCTTTATTTTGAATTTAAACAAAAAAAAATGAAAAAGTACGTACCTAAACTCGGAGTTTAGGTACGTCATTTGGGTGAAATCCATTTTCAACATGAATTTGGCCTCAAAACACCCTAAACACGTGTAATATCATTACAAACACACTCTTAAATGTCTTCTCCAGAAGAAGCCTTTATTTTGAATTTTAAAAAAAAAAAATGAAAAAAGTACGTACCTAAACTCGGAGATTAGGTACGTCATTTTGGGTGAAATCCATTTTCCCCATGAATTTGGCCTCAAACCACTCTAAACACGTGTAATATCATTACAAACACACTCTTAAATGTCTTTTCCAGAAAAAGCCTTTATTTTGAATTTTTTCCAAATAAATGAAAAAGTACGTACCTAAACTCGGAGTTTAGGTACGTCATTTTGGGTGAAATCCATTTTCCCCATGAATTTGGCCTCAAAACACTCTAAACACGTGTAATATCATTACAAACACACTCTTAAATGTCTTTTCCAGAATAAGCCTTTATTTTGAATTTTTCCAAAAAAATGAAAAAAGTACGTACCTAAACTCGGAGTTTAGGTACGTCATTTTGGGTGAAATCAATTTTCCCCATGAATTTGGCCTCAAAACACTCTAAACACGTGTAATATCATTACAAACACACTCTTAAATGTCTTTTCCAGAAAAAGCCTTTATTTTGAATTTTTTCTAAAAAAATGAAAAAAGTACGTACCTAAACTTGTATTTTAGGTACGTCATTTTTTTATGAAATCCATTTTCCCCATGAATTTGGCCTCAAAACACTTTAAACACGTGTAATATCATTACAAACACACTCTTAAATGTCTTTTCCAGAAGAACCCTTTATTTTGAATTTTTTCAAAAAAAATGAAAAAGTACGTACCTAAACTCGGAGTTTAGGTACGTCATTTTGGGCGATATCCATTTTCCCCATGAATTTGGCCTCAAACCACTCTAAACACGTGTAATATCATTACAAACACACTTTTAAATGTCTTTTCCAGAAAAAGCCTTTATTTTGAATTTTTAAAAAAAAAAGGAAAAAAGTACGTACCTAAACTCGGAGTTTAGGTACGTCATTTTGGGTGAAATCCATTTTCCCCATGAACTTGGCGTCAAACCACTCTAAATACGTGTAATATCATTACAAACACTCTTAAATGTCTTTTTCAGAAAAAGCCTTAATTTTGAATTTTTTTCCAAAAAAATGAAAAAAGTACGTACCTAAACTCGTAGATTAGGTACGTCATTTTGGGTGAAATCCATTTTCCCCATGAATTTGGCCTCAAACCACTCTAAACACGTGTAATATCATTACAAACACACTCTTAAATGTCTTTTCCAGAAAAAGCCTTTATTTTGAATTTTTTCCAAATAAATGAAAAAGTACGTACCTAAACTCGGAGTTTAGGTACGTCATTTTTGGTGAAATCCATTTTCCCCATGAATTTGGCCTCAAAACACTCTAAACACGTGTAATATCATTACAAACACACTCTTAAATGTCTTTTCCAGAATAAGCCTTTATTTTGAATTTTTCCAAAAAAATGAAAAAAGTACGTACCTAAACTCGGAGTTTAGGTACGTCATTTTGGGTGAAATCAATTTTCCCCATGAATTTGGCCTCAAAACACTCTAAACACGTGTAATATCATTACAAACACACTCTTAAATGTCTTTTTCAGAAAAAGCCTTTATTTTGAATTTTTTCTAAAAAAATGAAAAAAGTCCGTACCTAAACTCGGAGTTTAGGTACGTCATTTTGGTTGAAATCCATTTTCCCCATGATTTTGGCCTCAAAACACTCTAAACACGTGTAATATCATTACAAACATACTCTTAAATGTCTTTTCCAGAAAAAGCCTTTATTTTGAATTTTTTCCAAAAAAATGAAAAAGTACGTACCTTAACTCGGAGTTTAAGTACGTCATTTTGGGTGAAATCCATTTCCCCCATGAATTTGGCCTCAAAACACTCTAAACACGTGTAATATCATTACAAACACACTCTTAAATGTCTTTTCCAGAAAAGGCCTTTATTTTGAATTTTTTCCAAAAAAATGAAAAAAGTACGTACCTAAACTTGGATTTTAGGTACGTCATTTTTTTATGAAATCAATTTTCCCCATGAATTTGGCCTCAAAACACTCTAAACATGTGTAATATCATTACAAACACACTCTTAAATGTCTTTTAAAGAAAAAGCCTTAATTTTGAATTTCTTTCCAAAAAAATGAAAAAAGTACGTACCTAAGCTCGGAGATTAGGTACGTCATTTTGGGTGAAATCCATTTTCCCCATAAATTTGGCCTCAAAACACTCTAAACACGTGTAATATCATTACAAACACACTCTTAAATGTCTTTTCCAGAATAAGCCTTTATTTTGAATTTTTCCAAAAAAATGAAAAAAGTACGTACCTAAACTCGGAGTTTAGGTACGTCATTTTGGGTGAAATCAATTTTCCCCATGAATTTGGCCTCAAAACACTCTAAACACGTGTAATATCATTACAAACACAATCTTAAATGTCTTTTCCAGAAAAAGCCTTTATTTTGAATTTTTTCAAAAAAAATGAAAAAAGTACGTACCTAAACTTGTATTTTATGTACGTCATTTTTTTATGAAATCCATTTTCCCCATGAATTTGGCCTCAAAACACTTTAAACACGTGTAATATCATTACAAACACACTCTTAAATGTCTTTTCCAGAAGAACCCTTTATTTTGAATTTTTTCAAAAAAAATGAAAAAGTACGTACCTAAACTCGGAGTTTAGGTACGTCATTTTGGGCGATATCCATTTTCCCCATGAATTTGGCCTCAAAACACTCTCAACACGTGTAATATCATTACAAACACACTCTTAAATGTCTTTTCCAGAGCCCTTTATTTTGAATTTTTAAAAAAAAAAGGAAAAAAGTACGTACCTAAACTCGGAGTTTAGGTACGTCATTTTTGGTGAAATCCATTTTCCCCATGAACTTGGCGTCAAACCACTCTAAATACGTGTAATATCATTACAAACACACTCTTAAATGTCTTTTTCAGAAAAAGCCTTTATTTTGAATTTTTTCTAAAAAAATGAAAAAAGTCCGTACCTAAACTCGGAGTTTAGGTACGTCATTTTGGTTGAAATCCATTTTCCCCATGATTTTGGCCTCAAAACACTCTAAACACGTGTAATATCATTACAAACATACTCTTAAATGTCTTTTCCAGAAAAAGCCTTTATTTTGAATTTTTTCCAAAAAAATGAAAAAGTACGTACCTTAACTCGGAGTTTAAGTACGTCATTTTGGGTGAAATCCATTTCCCCCATGAATTTGGCCTCAAAACACTCTAAACACGTGTAATATCATTACAAACACACTCTTAAATGTCTTTTTCAGCAAAAAACCTTTATTTTGAATTTTTTCTAAAAAAAAAGAAAAAAGTACGTACCTTAACTCGGAGTTTAGGTACGTCATTTTGGTTGAAATCCATTTTCCCCATGAATTTGGCCTCAAAACACTCTAAACATGTGTAATATCATTACAAACACACTCTTAAATGTCTTTTAAAGAAAAAGCCTTAATTTTGAATTTTTTTCCAAAAAAATGAAAAAAGTACGTACCTAAGCTCGGAGATTAGGTACGTCATTTTGGGTGAAATCCATTTCCCCCATGAATTTGGCCTCAAAACACTCTAAACACGTGTAATATCATTACAAACACACTCTTAAATGTCTTTTTCAGCAAAAAGCCTTTATTTTGAATTTTTTCTAAAAAAAAAGAAAAAAGTACGTACCTAAACTCGGAGTTTAGGTACGTCATTTTGGTTGAAATCCATTTTCCCCATGAATTTGGCCTCAAAACACTCTAAACATGTGTAATATCATTACAAACACACTCTTAAATGTCTTTTAAAGAAAAAGCCTTAATTTTGAATTTTTTTCCAAAAAAATGAAAAAAGTACGTACCTAAGCTCGGAGATTAGGTACGTCATTTTGGGTGAAATCCATTTTCCCCATGAATTTGGCCTCAAAACACTCTAAACACGTGTAATATCATTACAAACACACTCTTAAATGTCTTTTCCAGAATAAGCCTTTATTTTGAATTTTTCCAAAAAAATGAAAAAAGTACGTACCTAAACTCGGAGTTTAGGTACGTCATTTTGGGTGAAATCAATTTTCCCCATGAATTTGGCCTCAAAACACTCTAAACACGTGTAATATCATTACAAACACACTCTTAAATGTCTTTTCCAGAAGAAGCCTTTATTTTGAATTTTTTCTAAAAAAATGAAAAAAGTACGTACCTAAACTTGTATTTTATGTACGTCATTTTTTTATGAAATCCATTTTCCCCATGAATTTGGCCTCAAAACACTTTAAACACGTGTAATATCATTACAAACACACTCTTAAATGTCTTTTCCAGAAGAACCCTTTATTTTGAATTTTTTCAAAAAAAATGAAAAAGTACGTACCTAAACTCGGAGTTTAGGTACGTCATTTTGGGCGATATCCATTTTCCCCATGAATTTGGCCTCAAAACACTCTCAACACGTGTAATATCATTACAAACACACTCTTAAATGTCTTTTCCAGAGCCCTTTATTTTGAATTTTTAAAAAAAAAAGGAAAAAAGTACGTACCTAAACTCGGAGTTTAGGTACGTCATTTTGGGTGAAATCCATTTTCCCCATGAACTTGGCGTCAAACCACTCTAAATACGTGTAATATCATTACAAACACACTCTTAAATGTCTTTTTCAGAAAAAGCCTTTATTTTGAATTTTTTCTAAAAAAATGAAAAAAGTCCGTACCTAAACTCGGAGTTTAGGTACGTCATTTTGGTTGAAATCCATTTTCCCCATGATTTTGGCCTCAAAACACTCTAAACACGTGTAATATCATTACAAACATACTCTTAAATGTCTTTTCCAGAAAAAGCCTTTATTTTGAATTTTTTCCAAAAAAATGAAAAAGTACGTACCTTAACTCGGAGTTTAAGTACGTCATTTTGGGTGAAATCCATTTCCCCCATGAATTTGGCCTCAAAACACTCTAAACACGTGTAATATCATTATAAACACACTTTTAAATGTCTTTTCCAGAAAAGGCCTTTATTTTGAATTTTTTCCAAAAAAATGAAAAAAGTACGTACCTAAACTCGGATTTTAGGTACGTCATTTTTTTATGAAATCCATTTTCCCCATGAATTTGGCCTCAAAACACTCTAAACACGTGTAATATCATTACAAACACACTCTTAAATGTCTTTTTCAGCAAAAAGCCTTTATTTTGAATTTTTTCTAAAAAAAAGAAAAAAGTACGTACCTAAACTCGGAGTTTAGGTACGTCATTTTGGTTGAAATCCATTTTCCCCATGAATTTGGCCTCAAAACACTCTAAACACGTGTAATATCATTACAAACACACTCTTAAATGTCTTTTCCAGAAGAAGCCTTTATTTTGAATTTTTCCAAAAAAATTAAAAAAGTACGTCCCTAAACTCGGAGTTTAGGTACGTCATTTTGGGTGAAATCCATTTTCCCCATGAATTTGGCCTCAAACCACTCTAAACACGTGTAATATCATTACAAACACACCCTTAAATGTCTTTTCCAGAAAAGGCCTTTATTTTGAATTTTTAAAAAAAAAAATGAAAAAGTACGTACCTAAACTCGGAGTTTAGGTACGTCATTTGGGTGAAATCCATTTTCAACATGAATTTGGCCTCAAAACACCCTAAACACGTGTAATATCATTACAAACACACTCTTAAATGTCTTCTCCAGAAGAAGCCTTTATTTTGAATTTTTTTTTTTAAAAATGAAAAAAGTACGTACCTAAACTCGGAGATTAGGTACGTCATTTTGGGTGAAATCCATTTTCCCCATGAATTTGGCCTCAAAACACTCTAAACACGTGTAATATCATTACAAACTCACTCTTAAATGTCTTTTCCAGAAAAAGCCTTTATTTTGAATTTTTTCAAAAAAAAATGAAAAAGTACGTACCTAAACTCGGAGTTTAGGTACGTCATTTTGGGTGAAATCCATTTTCCCCATGAATTTGGCCTCAAACCACTCTAAACACGTGTAATATCATTACAAACACACTCTTAAATGTCTTTTCCAGAAGAAGCCTTTATTTTGAATTTTTCCCAAAAAAATGAAAAAAGTACGTACCTAAACTCGGAGTTTAGGTACGTCATTTTGGGTGAAATCCATTTTCCCAATGAACTTGGCGTCAAACCACTCTAAACACGTGTAATATCATTACAAACACACTCTTCATTGTCTTTTCCAGAAAAAGCCTTTATTTTGAATTTTTCTAAAAAAATGAAAAAAGTACGTACCTAAACTCGGAGTTTAGGTACGTCATTTTGGGTGAAATCCATTTTCCCCATGAATTTGGCCTCAAAACACTCTAAACACGTGTAATATCATTACAAACACACTCTTAAAAGTCTTTTCCAGAAGAAGCCTTTATTTTGAATTTTTCCAAAAAAATGAAAAAAGTACGTACCTAAACTCGGAGATTAGGTACGTCATTTTGGTGAAATCCATTTTCAACATGAATTTGGCCTCAAAACACCCTAAACACGTGTAATATCATTACAAACACACTCTTAAATGTCTTCTCCAGAAGAAGCCTTTGTTTTGAATTTTTTTTTTTAAAAATGAAAAAAGTACGTACCTAAACTCGGAGATTAGGTACGTCATTTTGGGTGAAATCCATTTTCCCCATGAATTTGGCCTCAAACCACTCTAAACACGTGTAATATCATTACAAACACACTCTTAAATGTCTTTTCCAGAAAAAGCCTTTATTTTGAATTTTTTCAAAAAAAATGAAAAAGTACGTACCTAAACTTGGAGTTTAGGTACGTCATTTTGGGTGAAATCCATTTTCCCCATGAATTTGGCCTCAAAACACTCTAAACACGTGTAATATCATTACAAACACACTCTTAAATGTCTTTTCCAGAAGAAGCCTTTATTTTGAATTTTTCCAAAAAAATGAAAAAGTACGTACCTAAACTCGGAGTTTAGGTACGTCATTTTGGGTGAAATCCATTTTCCCCATGAATTTGGCCTCAAAACACTCTAAACACGTGTAATATCATTACAAACACACTCTTAAATGTCTTTTCCAGAAGAAGCCTTTATTTTGAATTTTTCCAAAAAAAATGAAAAAAGTATGTACCTAAACTTGGAGTTTAGGTACGTCATTTTGGGTGAAATCCATTTTCCCCATGAATTTGGCCTCAAAACACTCTAAACACGTGTAATATCATTACAAACACACTCTTCATTGTCTTTTCCAGAAGAAGCCTTTATTTTGTATTTTTCCAAAAAAATGAAAAAAGTACGTACCTAAACTCGGAGTTTAGGTACGTCATTTTGGGTGAAATCCATTTTCCCCATGAATTTGGCCTCAAAACAAACACTCTAAACACGTGTAATATCATTACAAACACACTCTTAAATGTCTTTTCCAGAAGAAGCCTTTATTTTGAATTTTTCCAAAAAAATGAAAAAAAGTACGTACCTAAACTCGGAGATTAGGTACGTCATTTTGGGTGAAATACATTTTCCCCATGAATTTGGCCTCAAACCACTCTAAACAAGTGTAATATCATTACAAACACACTCTTAAATGTCTTTTCCAGAAAAAGCCTTTATTTTGAATTTTTTCCAAAAAAATGAAAAAGTACGTACCTAAACTCGGAGTTTAGGTACGTCATTTTGGGTGAAATCCATTTCCCCAATGAATTTGTCCTCAAACCACTCTAAACACGTGTAATATCATTACAAACACACTCTTAAATGTCTTTCCCAGAAAAAGCCTTTATTTTGAATTGTTTTAAAAAAAAATGAAAAAGTACGTACCTAAACTCGGAGTTTAGGTACGTCATTTTTTATGAAATCCATTTCCCCATGAATTTGGCCTCAAAACACTCTAAACACGTGTAATATCATTACAAACACACTCTTAAATGTCTTTTCCAGAAAAAGCCTTTATTTTGAATTTTTTCAAAAAAAATGAAAAAGTACGTACCTAAACTCGGAGTTTAGATACGTCATTTTGGGTGAAATCCATTTTCCCCATGAATTTGGCCTCAAAACACTCTAAACACGTGTAATATCATTACAAACACACTCTTAAATGTCTTTTCCAGAAGAAGCCTTTATTTTGAATTTTTCCCAAAAAAATGAAAAAAGTACGTACCTAAACTCGGAGTTTAGGTACGTCATTTTGGGTGAAATCCATTTTCCCAATGAACTTGGCGTCAAACCACTCTAAACACGTGTAATATCATTACAAACACACTCTTCATTGTCTTTTCCAGAAAAAGCCTTTATTTTGAATTTTTCCAAAAAAATTAAAAAAGTACGTACCTAAACTCGGAGTTTAGGTACGTCATTTTGGGTGAAATCCATTTTCCCCATGAATTTGGCATCAAAACAAACACTCTAAACACGTGTAATATCATTACAAACACACTCTTAAATGTCTTTTCCAGAATAAGCCTTTATTTTGAATTTTTCCAAAAAAATGAAAAAAAGTACGTACCTAAACTCGGAGATTAGGTACGTCATTTTGGGTGAAATACATTTACCCTATGAATTTGGCCTCAAACCACTCTAAACAAGTGTAATATCATTACAAACACACTCTTAAATGTCTTTTCCAGAAAAAGCCTTTATTTTGAATTTTTTCCAAAAAAATGAAAAAGTACGTACCTAAACTCGGAGTTTAGGTACGTCATTTTGGGTGAAATCCATTTCCCCAATGAATTTGGCCTCAAACCACTCTAAACACGTGTAATATCATTACAAACACACTCTTAAATGTCTTTCCCAGAAAAAGCCTTTATTTTGAATTGTTTTAAAAAAAAATGAAAAAGTACGTACCTAAACTCGGAGTTTAGGTACGTCATTTTTTATGAAATCCATTTCCCCCATGAATTTGGCCTCAAAACACTCTAAACACGTGTAATATCATTACAAACACACTCTTAAATGTCTTTTCCAGAAAAAGCCTTTATTTTGAATTTTTTAAAAAAAAATGAAAAAGTACGTACCTAAACTCGGAGTTTAGATACGTCATTTTGGGTGAAATCCATTTCCCCCATGAATTTGGCCTCAAACCACTCTAAACACGTGTAATATCATTACAAACACACTCTTAAATGTCTTTTCCAGAAGAAGCCTTTATTTTGAATTTTTTCCAAAAACAATGAAAAAAGTACGTACCTAAACTTGGATTTTAGGTACGTCATTTTTTTATGAAATCCATTTTCCCCATGAATTTGGCCTCATAACACTCTAAACATGTGTAATATCATTACAAACACACTCTTAAATGTCTTTTCCAGAAAAAGCCTTAATTTTGAATTGTTTTCCAAAAAAATGAAAAAAGAACGTACCTAAACTTGGATTTTAGGTACGTCATTTTTTATGAAATCCATTTTCCCCATGAATTTGGCCTCAAAACACTTTAAACACGTGTAATATCATTACAAACACACTCTTAAATGTCTTTTCCAGAAGAACCCTTTATTTTGAATTTTTTCAAAAAAAATGAAAAAGTACGTACCTAAACTCGGAGTTTAGGTACGTCATTTTGGGCGATATCCATTTTCCCCATGAATTTGGCCTCAAAACACTCTAAACACGTGTAATATCATTACAAACACACTCTTAAATGTCTTTTCCAGAAAAGGCCTTTATTTTGAATTTAAAAAAAAAAAAATGAAAAAGTACGTTTCTAAACTCGGAGTTTAGGTACGTCATTTGGGTGAAATCCATTTTCAACATGAATTTGGCCTCAAAACACCCTAAACACGTGTAATATCATTACAAACACACTCTTAAATGTCTTCTCCAGAAGAAGCCTTTGTTTTGAATTTTTTTTTTTTTAAATTTAAAAAGTACGTACCTAAACTCGGAGATTAGGTACGTCATTTTGGGTGAAATCCATTTTCCCCATGAATTTGGCCTCAAACCACTCTAAACACGTGTAATATCATTACAAACACACTCTTAAATGTCTTTTCCAGAAAAAGCCTTTATTTTGAATTTTTTCCAAAAAAATGAAAAAGTACGTACCTAAACTCGGAGTTTAGGTACGTCATTTTGGGTGAAATCCATTTCCCCCATGAATTTGGCCTCAAACCACTCTAAACACGTGTAATATCATTACAAACACACTCTTAAATGTCTTTTCCAGAAAAAGCCTTTATTTTGAATTTTTTCAAAAAAAATGAAAAAGTACGTACCTAAACTTGGAGTTTAGGTACGTCATTTTGGGTGAAATCCATTTTCCCCATGAATTTGGCCTCAAAACACTCTAAACACGTGTAATATCATTACAAACACACTCTTAAATGTCTTTTCCAGAAGAAGCCTTTATTTTGAATTTTTTATAAAAAAATGAAAAAAGTACGTACCTAAACTCGGAGTTTAGGTACGTCATTTTGGGTGAAATCCATTTTCCCCAATGAATTTGGCCTCAAACCACTCTAAACACGTGTAATATCATTACAAACACACTCTTAAATGTCTTTTCCAGAAAAAGCCTTTATTTTGAATTTTTTCCAAAAAAATGAAAAAAGTACGTACCTAAACTCGGAGTTTAGGTACGTCATTTTGGGTGAAATCCCTTTTCCCAATGAACTTGGCGTCAAAACACTCTAAACACGTGTAATATCATTACAAACACACTCTTAAATGTCTTTTCAAGAAAAATCCTTTATTTTGAATTTTTTCCAAAAAAATGAAAAAGTACGTACCTAAACTCGGAGTTTAGGTACGTCATTTTGGGTGAAATCCATTCTCCCCATGAATTTGGCCTCAAAACACTCTAAACACGTGTAATATCATTATAAACTCACTCTTAAATGTCTTTTCCAGAAAAAGCCTTTCTTTTGAATTTTTTCAAAAAAAAATGAAAGTACGTACCTAAACTCGGAGTTTAGGTACGTCATTTTGGGTGAAATCCATTTTCCCCATGAATTTGGCCTCAAAACACTCTAAACACGTGTAATATCATTACAAACACACTCTTAAATGTCTTTTCCAGAAAAAGCCTTTATTTTGAATTGTTTTAAAAAAAATGAAAAAGTACGTACCTAAACTCGGAGTTTAGGTACGTCATTTTGGGTGAAATCCATTTTCCCCATGAATTTGGCCTCAAAACACTCTAAACACGTGTAATATCATTACAAACTCACTCTTAAATGTCTTTTCCGGAAGAAGCCTTTATTTTGAATTTTTCCAAAAAAATGAAAAAAGTACGTACCTAAACTCGGAGTTTAGGTACGTCATTTTGGGTGAAATCCATTTTCCCCATGAATTTGGCCTCAAACCACTCTAAACACGTGTAATATCATTACAAACACACCCTTAAATGTCTTTTCCAGAAAAAGCCTTTATTTTGAATTTTTTCCAAAAAAAATAAAAAAGTACGTACCTAAACTCGGAGTTTAGGTACGTCATTTGGGTGAAATCCATTTTCCCCATGAATTTGGCCTCAAAACACTCTAAACACGTGTAATATCATTACAAACACACTCTTAAATGTCTTTTCCAGAAGAAGCCTTCATTTTGAATTTTTAAAAAAAAAATGAAAAAGTACGTACCTAAAGTCGGAGTTTAGTTACGTCATTTTTTTGGTGAAATCTATTTTCCCAATGAACTTGGCGTCAAACCACTCTAAATACGTGTAATATCATTACAAACACACTCTTAAATGTCATTTCCAGAAAAAGCCTTTATTTTGAATTTTTTCTAAAAAAATGAAAAAAGTACGTACCTAAACTTGGATTTTAGGTACGTCATTTTGGGTGAAATCCATTTTCCCCATGAATTTGGCCTCAAAACACTCTAAACACGTGTAATATCATTACAAACACACTCTTAAATGTCTTTTCTAGAAAAAGCCTTTATTTTGAATTTTTCCAAAAAAATGTAAAAAGTACGTACCTAAACTCGGAGTTTAGGTACGTCATTTTGGGTGAAATCCATTTTCCCCATGAATTTGGCCTCAAACCACTCTAAACACGTGTAATAGCATTAGAAACACACCCTTAAATGTCTTTTCCAGAAAAAGCCTTTATTTTGAATTTTTTCAAAAAAAATGAAAAAGTACGTACCTAAACTCGGAGTTTAGGTACGTCATTTTGGGTGAAATCCATTTTCCCCATGAATTTGGCCTCAAACCACTCTAAACACGTGTAATATCATTACAAACACACTCTTAAATGTCTTTTCCAGAAAAAGCCTTTATTTTGAATTTTTTCCAAAAAAATGAAAAAGTACGTACCTAAACTCGGAGTTTAGGTACGTCATTTTGGGTGAAATCCATTTTCCCCATGAATTTGGCCTCAAAACACTCTAAACACTTGTAATATCATTACAAACACACTCTTATATGTCTTTTCCAGAAGAAGCCTTTATTTTGAATTTTTTCCAAAAAAATGAAAAAATTACGTTCCTAAACTCGGATTTTATGTACCTTATTTTTATGAAATCCATTTTCCCCATGAATTTGGCCTCAAAACACTCTAAACACCTGTAATATCATTACAAACACACTCTTAAATGTCTTTTCCAGAAGAAGCCTTTATTTTGAATTTTTCCCAAAAAAATGAAAAAAGTACGTACCTAAACTCGGAGTTTAGGTACGTCATTTTGGGTGAAATCCATTTTCCCAATGAACTTGGCGTCAAACCACTCTAAACACGTGTAATATCATTACAAACACACTCTTCATTGTCTTTTCCAGAAAAAGCCTTTATTTCGAATTTTTCCAAAAAAATGAAAAAAGTACGTACCTAAACTCGGAGTTTAGGTACGTCATTTTGGGTGAAATCCATTTTCCCCATGAATTTGGCCTCAAACCACTCTAAACACGTGTAATATCATTACAAACACACTCTTATATGTCTTTTCCAGAAGAAGCCTTTATTTTGAATTTTTTCCAAAAAAATGAAAAAATTACGTTCCTAAACTCGGATTTTATGTACCTTATTTTTTTGAAATCCATTTTCCCCATGAATTTGGCCTCAAAACACTCTAAACACCTGTAATATCATTACAAACACACTCTTAAATGTCTTTTCCAGAAGAAGCCTTTATTTTGAATTTTTCCCAAAAAAATGAAAAAAGTACGTACCTAAACTCGGAGTTTAGGTACGTCATTTTGGGTGAAATCCATTTTCCCAATGAACTTGGCGTCAAACCACTCTAAACACGTGTAATATCATTACAAACACACTCTTCATTGTCTTTTCCAGGAAAAGCCTTTATTTTGAATTTTTCCAAAAAAATGAAAAAAGTACGTACCTAAACTCGGAGTTTAGGTACGTCATTTTGGGTGAAATCCATTTTCCCCATGAATTTGGCCTCAAAACACTCTAAACACGTGTAATATCATTACAAACACACTCTTAAATGTCTTTTCCAGAAGAAGCCTTTATTTTGAATTTTTCCCAAAAAAATGAAAAAAGTACGTACCTAAACTCGGAGTTTAGGTACGTCATTTTGGGTGAAATCCATTTTCCCAATGAACTTGGCGTCAAACCACTCTAAACACGTGTAATATCATTACAAACACACTCTACATTGTCTTTTCCAGGAAAAGCCTTTATTTTGAATTTTTCCAAAAAAATGAAAAAAGTACGTACCTAAACTCGGAGTTTAGGTACGTCATTTTGGGTGAAATCCATTTTCCCCATGAATTTGGCCTCAAAACACTCTAAACACGTGTAATATCATTACAAACACACTCTTAAATGTCTTTTCCAGAAGAAGCCTTTATTTTGAATTTTTCCAAAAACATGAAAAAAGTACGTACCTAAACTCGGAGATTAGGTACGTCATTTTGGGTGAAATCCATTTTCCCCATGAATTTGGCCTCAAACCACTCTAAACACGTGTAATATCATTACAAACACACTCTTAAATGTCTTTTCCAGAAAAAGCCTTTATTTTGAATTTTTTCCAAAAAAAAAATGAAAAAGTACGTACCTAAACTTGGAGTTTAGGTACGTAATTTTGGGTGAAATCCATTTCCCCAATGAATTTGGCCTCAAACCACTATAAACACGTGTAATATCATTACAAACACACTCTTAAATGTCTTTCCCAGTAAAATCCTTTATTTTGAATTGTTTTAAAAAAAATGAAAAAGTACGTACCTAAACTCGGAGTTTAGGTACGTCATTTTGGGTGAAATCCATTTTCCCAATGAACTTGGCGTCAAACCACTCTAAACACGTGTAATATCATTACAAACACACTCTTCATTGTCTTTTCCAGAAAAAGCCTTTATTTCGAATTTTTCCAAAAAAATGAAAAAAGTACGTACCTAAACTCGGAGTTTAGGTACGTCATTTTGGGTGAAATCCATTTTCCCCATGAATTTGGCCTCAAAACACTCTAAACACGTGTAATATCATTACAAACACACTCTTATATGTCTTTTCCAGAAGAAGCCTTTATTTTGAATTTTTTCCAAAAAAATGAAAAAATTACGTTCCTAAACTCGGATTTTATGTACCTTATTTTTATGAAATCCATTTTCCCCATGAATTTGGCCTCAAAACACTCTAAACACCTGTAATATCATTACAAACACACTCTTAAATGTCTTTTCCAGAAGAAGCCTTTATTTTGAATTTTTCCCAAAAAAATGAAAAAAGTACGTACCTAAACTCGGAGTTTAGGTACGTCATTTTGGGTGAAATCCATTTTCCCAATGAACTTGGCGTCAAACCACTCTAAACACGTGTAATATCATTACAAACACACTCTTCATTGTCTTTTCCAGGAAAAGCCTTTATTTTGAATTTTTCCAAAAAAATGAAAAAAGTACGTACCTAAACTCGGAGTTTAGGTACGTCATTTTGGGTGAAATCCATTTTCCCCATGAATTTGGCCTCAAAACACTCTAAACACGTGTAATATCATTACAAACACACTCTTAAATGTCTTTTCCAGAAGAAGCCTTTATTTTGAATTTTTCCCAAAAAAATGAAAAAAGTACGTACCTAAACTCGGAGTTTAGGTACGTCATTTTGGGTGAAATCCATTTTCCCAATGAACTTGGCGTCAAACCACTCTAAACACGTGTAATATCATTACAAACACACTCTTCATTGTCTTTTCCAGGAAAAGCCTTTATTTTGAATTTTTCCAAAAAAATGAAAAAAGTACGTACCTAAACTCGGAGTTTAGGTACGTCATTTTGGGTGAAATCCATTTTCCCCATGAATTTGGCCTCAAAACACTCTAAACACGTGTAATATCATTACAAACACACTCTTAAATGTCTTTTCCAGAAGAAGCCTTTATTTTGAATTTTTCCAAAAACATGAAAAAAGTACGTACCTAAACTCGGAGATTAGGTACGTCATTTTGGGTGAAATCCATTTTCCCCATGAATTTGGCCTCAAACCACTCTAAACACGTGTAATATCATTACAAACACACTCTTAAATGTCTTTTCCAGAAAAAGCCTTTATTTTGAATTTTTTCCAAAAAAAAAATGAAAAAGTACGTACCTAAACTTGGAGTTTAGGTACGTAATTTTGGGTGAAATCCATTTCCCCAATGAATTTGGCCTCAAACCACTATAAACACGTGTAATATCATTACAAACACACTCTTAAATGTCTTTCCCAGTAAAATCCTTTATTTTGAATTGTTTTAAAAAAAATGAAAAAGTACGTACCTAAACTCGGAGTTTAGGTACGTCATTTTGGGTGAAATCCATTTTCCCCATGAATTTGGCCTCAAAACACTCTAAACACGTGTAATATCATTACAAACTCACTCTTAAATGTCTTTTCCGGAAGAAGCCTTTATTTTGAATTTTTCCAAAAAAATGAAAAAAGTACGTACCTAAACTCGGAGTTTAGGTACGTCATTTTGGGTGAAATCCATTTTCCCCATGAATTTGGCCTCAAAACACTCTAAACACGTGTAATATCATTACAAACACACTCTTAAATGTCTTTTATAGAAGAAGCCTTTATTTTGAATTTTTCCCAAAAAAATGAAAAAAGTACGTACCTAAACTCGGAGTTTAGGTACGTCATTTTGGGTGAAATCCATTTTCCCCATGAATTTGGCCTCAAACCACTCTAAACACGTGTAATATCATTACAAACACACCCTTAAATGTCTTTTCCAGAAAAAGTCTTTATTTTGAATTTTTTCCAAAAAAAATGAAAAAGTACGTACCTAAACTCGGAGTTTAGGTACGTCATTTTGGGTGAAATCCATTTTCCCCATGAATTTGGCCTCAAAACACTCTAAACACGTGTAATATCATTACAAACACACTCTTAAATGTCTTTTCTAGAAAAAGCCTTTATTTTGAATTTTTCCAAAAAAATGTAAAAAGTACGTACCTAAACTCGGAGTTTAGGTACGTCATTTTGGGTGAAATCCATTTTCCCCATGAATTTGGCCTCAAAACACTCTAAACACGTGTAATATCATTACAAACACACTCTTATATGTCTTTTCCAGAAGAAGCCTTTATTTTGAATTTTTCCAAAAAAATGAAAAAAGTACGTACCTAAACTCGGAGTTTAGGTACGTCATTTTGGGTGAAATCCATTTTCCCCATGAATTTGGCCTCAAACCACTCTAAACACGTGTAATAGCATTAGAAACACACCCTTAAATGTCTTTTCCAGAAAAAGCCTTTATTTTGAATTTTTTCCAAAAAAATGAAAAAATTACGTTCCTAAACTCGGATTTTATGTACCTTATTTTTATGAAATCCATTTTCCCCATGAATTTGGCCTCAAAACACTCTAAACACCTGTAATATAATTACAAACACACTCTTAAATGTCTTTTCCAGAAAAAGCCTTTATTTTGAATTTTTTCAAAAAAAATGAAAAAGTACGTACCTAAACTCGGAGTTTAGGTACGTCATTTTGGGTGAAATCCATTTTCCCCATGAATTTGGCCTCAAACCACTCTAAACACGTGTAATATCATTACAAACACACTCTTAAATGTCTTTTCCAGAAAAAGCCTTTATTTTGAGTTTTTTCCAAAAAAATGAAAAAGTACGTACCTAAACTCGGAGTTTAGGTACGTCATTTTGGGTGAAATCCATTTTCCCCATGAATTTGGCCTCAAACCACTCTAAACACGTGTAATAGCATTACAAACACACCCTTAAATGTCTTTTCCAGAAAAAGCCTTTATTTTGAATTTTTTCCAAAAAAATGAAAAAATTACGTTCCTAAACTCGGATTTTATGTACCTTATTTTTATGAAATCCATTTTCCCCATGAATTTGGCCTCAAAACACTCTAAACACCTGTAATATCATTACAAACACACTCTTAAATGTCTTTTCCAGAAAAAGCCTTTATTTTGAATGTTTTCAAAAAAAATGAAAAAGTACGTACCTAAACTCGGAGTTTAGGTACGTCATTTTGGGTGAAATCTATTTTCCCCATGAACCTGGCGTCAAACCACTCTAAATACGTGTAATATCATTACAAACACACTCTTAAATGTCTTTTCCAGAAAAAGCCTTTATTTTGAATTTTTTCTAAAAAAATGAAAAAAGTACGTACCTAAACTTGGATTTTAGGTACGTCATTTTTTATGAAATCCATTTTCCCCATGAATTTGGCCTCAAAACACTCTAAACACGTGTAATATCATTACAAACACACTCTTGAATGTCTTTTCCAGAAGAAGCCTTTATTTTGAATTTTTTCCAAAAAAATGAAAAAGTACGTACCTAAACTTGGAGTTTAGGTACGTCATTTTGGGTGAAATACATTTTCGCATGAACTTGGCGTCAAACCACTCTAAACACGTGTAATATCATTACAAACACACTCTTAAATGTCTTTTCCAGAAAAAGCCTTTATTTTGAATTTTTTCTAAAAAAATGAAAAAAGTACGTACCTAAACTTGAATTTTAGGTACGTCATTTTTTATGAAATCCATTTTCCCCATGAATTTGGCCTCAAACCACTCTAAACACGTGTAATATCATTACAAACACACTCTTAAATGTCTATTCCAGAAGAAGCCTTTATTTTGAATTTTTCAAAAAAAATGAAAAAAGTACGTCCCTAAACTCGGAGTTTAGGTACGTCATTTTGGGTGAAATCCATTTCCCCCATGATTTTGGCCTCAACCCACTCTAAACACGTGTAATATCATTACAAACACACTCTTAAATGTCTTTTCCAGAAGAAGCCTTTATTTTGAATTTTTCCAAAAAAATGAAAAAAGTACGTACCTATACTCGGAGTTTAGGTACGTCATTTTAGGTGAAATCCACTTTCCCCATGAATTTGGCCTCAAACCACTCTAAACACGTGTAATATCATTACAAACACACTCTTAAATGTCTTTTCAAGAAAAAGCCTTTATTTTGAATTTTTTCAAAAAAAAATGAAAAAGTACGTACCTAAACTCGGAGTATAGGTACGTCATTTTGGGTGAAATCGATTTTCCCCATGAATTTGGCCTCAAAACACTCTAAACACGTGTAATATCATTACAAACACACTCTTAAATGTCTTTTCCACAAAAAAGCCTTTATTTTAAATTTTTTCCAAAAAAATGAAAAAGTACGTACCTAAACTCGGAGTTTAGGTGCGTCATTTTGGGTGAAATCCATTTCCCCCATGAATTTGGCCTCAAACCACTCTAAACACGTGTAATATCATTACAAACACACTCTTAAATGTCTTTTCCAGAAGAAGCCTTTATTTTGAATTTTTCCAAAAAAATGAAAAAAGTACGTACCTAAACTCGGAGTTTAGGTACGTCATTTTGGGTGAAATCGATTTTCCCCATGAATTTGGCCTCAAAACCACTCTAAACACGTGTAATATCATTACAAACACACTCTTAAATGTCTTTTCCAGAAGAAGCCTTTATTTTGAATTTTTCCAAAAAAATGAAAAAAGTACGTACCTAAACTTGGAGTTTAGGTACGTCATTTTGGGTGAAATCCATTTTCCCCATGAATTTGGCCTCAAAACACTCTAAACACGTGTAATATCATTACAAACACACCCTTAAATGTCTTTTCCAGAAAAAGCCTTTATTTTGAATTTTTTCCAAAAAAAATGAAAAAGTACGTACCTAAACTCGGAGTTTAGGTACGTCAATTTCGGTGAAATCGATTTTCCCCATGAATTTGGCCTCAAACCACTCTAAACACGTGTAATATCATTACAAACACACCCTTCAATGTCTTTTCCAGAAAAAGCCTTTATTTTGAATTTTTTCCAGAAAAATGAAAAAAGTACGTACCTATACTCGGAGTTTAGGTACGTCATTTTGGGTGAAATCCACTTTCCCCATGAATTTGGCCTCAAAACACTCTAAACACGTGTAATATCATTACAAACACACTCTTAAATGTCTTTTCCAGAAGAAGCCTTTATTTTGAATTTTTCCAAAAAAATGAAAAAAGTACGTACCTATACTCGGAGTTTAGGTACGTCATTTTGGGTGAAATCCATTTTCCCCATGAATTTGGCCTCAAAACACTCTAAACACGTGTAATATCATTACAAACACACTCTTAAATGTCTTTTCCAGAAGAAGCCTTTATTTTGAATTTTTTATAAAAAAATGAAAAAAGTACGTCACTAAACTCGGAGTTTAGGTACGTCATTTTGGGTGAAATACATTTTCAACATGAATTTGGCCTCAAACCACTCTAAACACGTGTAATATCATTACAAACACACTCTTAAATGTCTTTTCCAGAAGAAGCCTTTATTTTGAATTTTTCAAAAAAAATGAAAAAAGTACGTTCCTAAACTCGGAGTTTAGGTACGTCATTTTGGGTGAAATCCATTTTCCCCATGAATTTGGCCTCAACCCACTCTAAACACGTGTAATATCATTACAAACACACTCTTAAATGTCTTTTCCAGAAAAAGCCTTTATTTTGAATTTTTCCAAAAAAATGAAAAAAGTCCGTACCTAAACTCGGAGTTTAGGTACGTCATTTTGGGTGAAATCCATTTTCCCCATGAATTTGGCCTCAAAACACTCTAAACACGTGTAATATCATTACAAACACACTCTTAAATGTCTTTTCCAGAAAAAGCCTTTATTTTGAATTTTTTCAAAAAAAAATGAAAAAGTACGTACCTAAACTCGGAGTTTAGGTACGTCATTTTGGGTGAAATCCATTTCCCCAATGAATTTGGCCTCAAAACACTCTAAACACGTGTAATATCATTACAAACACACTCTTAAATGTCTTTTCCAGAAGAAGCCTTTATTTTGAATTTTTTCAAAAAAAAAAGAAAAAGTACGTACCTAAACTCGGAGTTTAGGTACGTCATTTTGGGTGAAATCCACTTTCCCCATGAATTTGGCCTCAAAACACTCTAAACACGTGTAATATCATCACAAACACACTCTTAAATGTCTTTTCCAGAAGAAGCCTTTATTTTGAATTTTTTATAAAAAAATGAAAAAAGTACGTCACTAAACTCGGAGTTTAGGTACGTCATTTTGGGTGAAATACATTTTCAACATGAATTTGGCCTCAAACCACTCTAAACACGTGTAATATCATTACAAACACACTCTTAAATGTCTTTTCCAGAAAAAGCCTTTATTTTGAATTTTTTCCAAAAAAATGAAAAAGTACGTACCTAAACTCGGAGTTTAGGTGCGTCATTTTGGGTGAAATCCATTTTCCCCATGAATTTGGCCTTAAACCACTCTAAACACGTGTAATATCATTACAAACACACCCTTAAATGTCTTTTCCAGAAAAAGCCTTTATTTTGAATTTTTTCAAAAAAAAATGAAAAAGTACGTACCTAAACTCGGAGTTTAGGTACGTCATTTTGGGTGAAATCCATTTCCCCAATGAATTTGGCCTCAAAACACTCTAAACACGTGTAATATCATTACAAACACACTCTTAAATGTCTTTTCCAGAAGAAGCCTTTATTTTGAATTTTTTCAAAAAAAAAAGAAAAAGTACGTACCTAAACTCGGAGTTTAGGTACGTCATTTTGGGTGAAATCCACTTTCCCCATGAATTTGGCCTCAAAACACTCTAAACACGTGTAATATCATCACAAACACACTCTTAAATGTCTTTTCCAGAAGAAGCCTTTATTTTGAATTTTTCCAAAAAAATGAAAAAAGTACGTACCTATACTCGGAGTTTAGGTACGTCATTTTGGGTGAAATCCATTTTCCCCATGAATTTGGCCTCAAAACACTCTAAACACGTGTAATATCATTACAAACACACTCTTAAATGTCTTTTCCAGAAGAAGCCTTTATTTTGAATTTTTCCAAACAAATTAAAAAAGTACGTACCTAAACTTGGAGTTTAGGTACGTCATTTTGGGTGAAATACATTTTCGCCATGAACTTGGCGTCAAAACACTCTAAATACGTGTAATATCATTACAAACACACTCTTAAATGTCTTTTCCAGAAAAAGCCTTTATTTTGAATTTTTTCTAAAAAAATGAAAAAAGTACGTACCTAAACTTGGATTTTAGGTACGTCATTTTTTATGAAATTTATTTTCCCCATGAATTTGGCCTCAAACCACTCTAAACACGTGTAATATCATTACAAACACACTCTTAAATGTCTTTTCCAGAAAAAGCCTTTATTTTGAATTTTTTATAAACAAATGAAAAAAGTACGTCACTAAACTCGGAGTTTAGGTACGTCATTTTGGGTGAAATACATTTTCAACATGAATTTGGCCTCAAACCACTCTAAACACGTGTAATATCATTACAAACACACTCTTAAATGTCCTTTCCAGAAGAAGCCTTTATTTTGATTTTTTCAAAAAAAATGAAAAAAGTACGTTCCTAAACTCGGAGTTTAGGTACGTCATTTTGGGTGAAATACATCTTCCCCATGAATTTGGCCTCAAAACACTCTAAACACGTGTAATATCATTACAAACACACTCTTAAATGTCTTTTCCAGAAGAAGCCTTTATTTTGAATTTTTTATAAAAAAATGAAAAAAGTACGTACCTAAACTCGGAGTTTAGGTACGTCATTTTGGGTTAAATACATTTTCAACATGAATTTGGCCTCAAACCACTCTAAACAAGTGTAATATCATTACAAACACACTCTTAAATGTCTTTTCCAGAAGAAGCCTTTATTTTGAATTTTTCAAAAAAATGAAAAAAGTACGTTCCTAAACTCGGAGTTTAGGTACGTCATTTTGGGTGAAATCCATTTTCCCCATGAATTTTGCCTCAACCCACTCTAAACACGTGTAATATCATTACAAACACACTCTTAAATGTCTTTTCCAGAAGAAGCCTTTATTTTGAATTTTTCCAAAAAAATGAAAAAAGTCCGTACCTAAACTCGGAGTTTAGGTACGTCATTTTGGGTGAAATCCATTTTCCCCATGAATTTGGCCTCAAAACACTCTAAACACGTGTAATATCATTACAAACACACTCTTAAATGTCTTTTCCAGAAAAAGCCTTTATTTTGAATTTTTTCCAAAAAAAATGAAAAAGTACGTACCTAAACTCGGAGTTTAGGTACGTCATTTGGGTGAAATCGATTTTCCCCATGAATTTGGCCTCAAAACCACTCTAAACACGTGTAATATCATTACAAACACACTCTTAAATGTCTTTTCCAGAAAAAGCCTTTATTTTGAATTTTTTCAAAAAAAATGAAAAAGTACGTACCTAAACTCGGAGTTTAGGTGCGTCATTTTGGGTGAAATCCATTTTCCCCATGAATTTGGCCTTAAACCACTCTAAACACGTGTAATATCATTACAAACACACCCTTAAATGTCTTTTCCAGAAAAAGCCTTTATTTTGTTTTTTTTCAAAAAAAAATGAAAAAGTACGTACCTAAACTCGAAGTTTAGGTACGTCATTTTGGGTGAAATCCATTTTCCCAATGAATTTGGCCTCAAAACACTCTAAACACGTGTAATATCATTACAAACACACTCTTAAATGTCTTTTCCAGAAGAAGCCTTTATTTTGAATTTTTCCAAAAAAATGAAAAAAGTACGTACTAAACTCGGAGTTTAGGTACGTCATTTTGGGTGAAATCCATTTTCCCCATGAATTTGGCCTCAAAACACTCTAAACACGTGTAATATCATTACAAACACACTCTTAAATGTCTTTTCCAGAAGAAGCCTTTATTTTGAATTTTTCCAAAAAAATGAAAAAAGTACGTACCTAAACTCGGAGTTTAGGTACGTCATTTGGGTGAAATCCATTTTCCCCATGAATTTGGCCTCAAACCACTCTAAACACGTGTAATATCATTACAAACACACCCTTAAATGTCTTTTCCAGAAAAAGCCTTTATTTTGAATTTTTTCAAAAAAAATGAAAAAGTACGTACCTAAACTCGGAGTTTAGGTACGTCATTTGGGTGAAGTCGATTTTCCCCATGAATTTGGCCTCAAAACACTCTAAACACGTGTAATATCATTACAAACACACTTTTAAATGTCTTTTCCAGAAGAAGCCTTTATTTTGAATTTTTTTTAAAAAAATGAGAAAGTACGTACCTAAACTCGGAGTTTAGGTACGTCATTTTGGGTGAAATCCATTTTCCCCATGAATTTGGCCTCAAAACACTCTAAACACGTGTAATATCATTACAAACACACTCTTAAATGTCTTTTCCAGAAAAAGCCTTTATTTTGAATTTTTTCAAAAAAAAATGAAAAAGTACGTACCTAAACTCGGAGTTTAGGTACGTCATTTGGGTGAAATCGATTTTCCCCATGAATTTGGCCTCAAAACACTCTAAACACGTGTAATATCATTACAAACACACTCTTAAATGTCTTTTCCAGAAGAAGCCTTTATTTTGAATTTTTCCAAAAAAAATGAAAAAAGTACGTACCTAAACTCGGAGTTTAGGTACGTCATTTTGGGTGAAATCCATTTTCCCCATGAATTTGGCCTCAAAACACTCTAAACACGTGTAATATCATTACAAACACACTCTTAAATGTCTTTTCCAGAAGAAGCCTTTATTTTGAATTTTTCCAAAAAAATGAAAAAAGTACGTACCTAAACTCGGAGTTTAGGTACGTCATTTTTTTTGGTGAAATCCATTTCCCAATGAACTTGGCGTCAAACCTTTCTAAATACGTGTAATATCATTACAAACACACTCTTAAATGTCTTTTCCAGAAAAAGCCTTTATTTTGAATTTTTTCCAAAAAAATGAAAAAAGTACGTACCTAAACTCGGAGTTTAGGTACGTCATTTTGGGTGAAATCCATTTCCCCCATGAATTTGGCCTCAAACAACTCTAAACACGTGTAATATCATTACAAACACACCCTTAAATGTCTTTTCCAGAAAAAGCCTTTATTTTGTTTTTTTTCAAAAAATAAATGAAAAAGTACGTACCTAAACTCGGAGTTTAGGTACGTCATTTTGGGTGAAATCCATTTTCCCAATGAATTTGGCCTCAAAACACTCTAAACACGTGTAATATCATTACAAACACACTCTTAAATGTCTTTTCCAGAAGAAGCCTTTATTTTGAATTTTTCCAAAAAAATGAAAAAAGTACGTACTAAACTCGGAGTTTAGGTACGTCATTTTGGGTGAAATCCATTTTCCCCATGAATTTGGCCTCAAAACACTCTAAACACGTGTAATATCATTACAAACACACTCTTAAAAGTCTTTTCCAGAAGAAGCCTTTATTTTGAATTTTTCCAAAAAAATGAAAAAAGTACGTACCTAAACTCGGAGTTTAGGTACGTCATTTGGGTGAAATCCATTTTCCCCATGAATTTGGCCTCAAACCACTCTAAACACGTGTAATATCATTACAAACACACCCTTAAATGTCTTTTCCAGAAAAAGCCTTTATTTTGAATTTTTTCAAAAAAAATGAAAAAGTACGTACCTAAACTCGGAGTTTAGGTACGACATTTGGGTGAAGTCGATTTTCCCCATGAATTTGGCCTCAAAACACTCTAAACACGTGTAATATCATTACAAACACACTTTTAAATGTCTTTTCCAGAAGAAGCCTTTATTTTGAATTTTTAAAAAAAAAATGAGAAAGTACGTACCTAAACTCGGAGTTTAGGTACGTCATTTTGGGTGAAATCCATTTTCCCCATGAATTTGGCCTCAAAACACTCTAAACACGTGTAATATCATTACAAACACACTCTTAAATGTCTTTTCCAGAAAAAGCCTTTATTTTGAATTTTTTCAAAAAAAAATGAAAAAGTACGTACCTAAACTCGGAGTTTAGGTACGTCATTTGGGTGAAATAGATTTTCCCCATGAATTTGGCCTCAAAACACTCTAAACACGTGTAATATCATTACAAACACACTCTTAAATGTCTTTTCCAGAAGAAGCCTTTATTTTGAATTTTTCCAAAAAAAATGAAAAAAGTACGTACCTAAACTCGGAGTTTAGGTACGTCATTTTGGGTGAAATCCATTTTCCCCATGAATTTGGCCTCAAAACACTCTAAACACGTGTAATATCATTACAAACACACTCTTAAATGTCTTTTCCAGAAGAAGCCTTTATTTTGAATTTTTCCAAAAAAATGAAAAAAGTACGTACCTAAACTCGGAGTTTAGGTACGTCATTTTTTTTGGTGAAATCCATTTCCCAATGAACTTGGCGTCAAACCTTTCTAAATACGTGTAATATCATTACAAACACACTCTTAAATGTCTTTTCCAGAAAAAGCCTTTATTTTGAATTTTTTCCAAAAAAATGAAAAAAGTACGTACCTAAACTCGGAGTTTAGGTACGTCATTTTGGGTGAAATCCATTTCCCCCATGAATTTGGCCTCAAACAACTCTAAACACGTGTAATATCATTACAAACACACTCTTAAATGTCTTTTCCAGAAAAAGCCTTTATTTTGAATTTTTTCAAAAAAAATGAAAAAAGTATGTACCTAAACTTGGATTTTAGGTACGTCATTTTTTATTAAATCCATTTTCCCCATGAATTTGGCCTCAAAACACTCTAAACACGTGTAATATCATTACAAACACACTCTTAAATGTCTTTTCCAGAAGAAGCCTTTATTTTGAATTTTTTCAAAAAAAATGAAAAAGTACGTACCTAAACTCGGAGTTTAAGTACGTCATTTTGGGTGAAATCCATTTCCCCCATGAATTTGGCCTCAAACCACTCTCAACACGTGTAATATCATTACAAACACACTCTTAAATGTCTTTTCCAGAAAAAGCCTTTATTTTGATTTTTTTCAAAAAAAATGAAAAAGTACGTACCTAAACTCGGAGTTTAGGTACGTCATTTTGGGTGAAATCCATTTTCCCCATGAACTTGGCGTCAAACCACTCTAAATACGTGTAATATCATTACAAACACACTCTTAAATGTCTTTTCCAGAAAAAGCCTTTATTTTGAATTTTTTCTAAAAAAATGAAAAAAGTACGTACCTAAACTTGGATTTTAGGTACGTCATTTTTTATGAAATCCATTTTCCCCATGAATTTGGCCTCAAAACACTCTAAACACGTGTAATATCATTACAAACACACTCTTAAATGTCTTTTCCAGAAGAAGCCTTTATTTTGATTTTTTTCCAAAAAAATGAAAAAGTACGTACCTAAACTCGGAGTTTAAGTACGTCATTTTGGGTGAAATCCATTTCCCCCATGAATTTGGCCTCAAAACACTCTAAACACGTGTAATATCATTACAAACACACTCTTAAATGTCTTTTCCAGAAAAAGCCTATATTTTGAATTTTTTCAAAAAAAAGGAAAAAGTACGTACCTAAACTCGGAGTTTAGGTACGTCATTTTGGGTGAAATCCATTTTCCCCATGAATTTGGCCTCAAAACACTCTAAACACGTGTAATATCATTACAAACACACTCTTAAATGTCTTTTCCAGAAGAAGCCTTTATTTTGAATTTTTCCAAAAAAATGAAAAAAGTACGTCAATAAACTCGGAGTTTAGGTACGTCATTTTGGGTGAAATCCATTTCCCCCATGAATTTGGCCTCAAACCACTCTAAACACGTGTAATATCATTACAAACACACCCTTAAATGTCTTTTTTAGAAAAGGCCTTTATTTTGAATTTTTTTCAAAAAAAATGAAAAAAGTACGTACCTAAACTCGGAGATTAGGTACGTCATTTTGGGTGAAATCCATTTTCCCCATGAATTTGGCCTCAAACCACTCTAAACACGTGTTATATCATTACAAACACACTCTTAAATGTATTTTCCAGAAAAAGCCTTTATTTTGAATTTTTTCAAAAAAAATGAAAAAGTACGTACCTAAACTCGGAGTTTAGGTACGTCATTTTGGGTGAAATCCATTTTCAACATGAATTTGGCCTCAAACCACTCTAAACACGTGTAATATCATTACAAACACATCCTTAAATGTCTTTTCCAGAAAAAGCCTTTATTTTGAATTTTTTTCAAAAAAAAAAGAAAAAGTACGTACCTAAACTCGGAGTTTAGGTACGTCATTTGGGTGAAATCGAGTTTCCCCATGAATTTGGCCTCAAAACACTCTAAATACGTGTAATATCATTACAAACACACTTTTAAATGTCTTTTCCAGAAAAAGCCTTTATTTTGAATTTTTTCTAAAAAAATGAAAAAGTACGTACCTAAACTCGGAGTTTAGGTACGTCATTTTGGGTGAAATCCATTTTCCCCATGAATTTGGCCTCAAACCACTCTAAACACGTGTTATATCATTACAAACACACTCTTAAATGTATTTTCCAGAAAAAGCCTTTATTTTGAATTTTTTCAAAAAAAATGAAAAAGTACGTACCTAAACTCGGAGTTTAGGTACGTCATTTTGGGTGAAATCCATTTTCAACATGAATTTGGCCTCAAACCACTCTAAACACGTGTAATATCATTACAAACACACCCTTAAATGTCTTTTCCAGAAAAAGCCTTTATTTTGAATTTTTTTCAAAAAAAAATGAAAAAGTACGTACCTAAACTCGGAGTTTAGGTACGTCATTTGGGTGAAATCGAGTTTCCCCATGAATTTGGCCTCAAAACACTCTAAATACGTGTAATATCATTACAAACACACTTTTAAATGTCTTTTCCAGAAAAAGCCTTTATTTTGAATTTTTTCAAAAAAAATGAAAAAGTACGTACCTAAACTCGGAGTTTAGGTACGTCATTTTGGGTGAAATCCATTTTCAACATGAATTTGGCCTCAAACCACTCTAAACACGTGTAATATCATTACAAACACATCCTTAAATGTCTTTTCCAGAAAAAGCCTTTATTTTGAATTTTTTTCAAAAAAAAATGAAAAAGTACGTACCTAAACTCGGAGTTTAGGTACGTCATTTGGGTGAAATCGAGTTTCCCCATGAATTTGGCCTCAAAACACTCTAAATACGTGTAATATCATTACAAACACACTTTTAAATGTCTTTTCCAGAAAAAGCCTTTATTTTGAATTTTTTCTAAAAAAATGAAAAAGTACGTACCTAAACTCGGAGTTTAGGTACGTCATTTTGGGTGAAATCCATTTTCCCCATGAATTTGGCCTCAAACCACTCTAAACACGTGTTATATCATTACAAACACACTCTTAAATGTATTTTCCAGAAAAAGCCTTTATTTTGAATTTTTTCAAAAAAAATGAAAAAGTACGTACCTAAACTCGGAGTTTAGGTACGTCATTTTGGTTGAAATCCATTTTCAACATGAATTTGGCCTCAAACCACTCTAAACACGTGTAATATCATTACAAACACATCCTTAAATGTCTTTTCCAGAAAAAGCCTTTATTTTGAATTTTTTTCAAAAAAAAATGAAAAAGTACGTACCTAAACTCGGAGTTTAGGTACGTCATTTGGGTGAAATCGAGTTTCCCCATGAATTTGGCCTCAAAACACTCTAAATACGTGTAATATCATTACAAACACACTTTTAAATGTCTTTTCCAGAAAAAGCCTTTATTTTGAATTTTTTCTAAAAAAATGAAAAAGTACGTACCTAAACTCGGAGTTTAGGTACGTCATTTTGGGTGAAATCCATTTTCCCCATGAATTTGGCCTCAAAACACTCTAAACACGTGTTATATCATTACAAACACACTCTTAAATGTATTTTCCAGAAAAAGCCTTTATTTTGAATTTTTTCAAAAAAAATGAAAAAGTACGTACCTAAACTCGGAGTTTAGGTACGTCATTTTGGGTGAAATCCATTTTCAACATGAATTTGGCCTCAAACCACTCTAAACACGTGTAATATCATTACAAACACATCCTTAAATGTCTTTTCCAGAAAAAGCCTTTATTTTGAATTGTTTTCAAAAAAAAAAGAAAAAGTACGTACCTAAACTCGGAGTTTAGGTACGTCATTTGGGTGAAATCGAGTTTCCCCATGAATTTGGCCTCAAAACACTCTAAATACGTGTAATATCATTACAAACACACTTTTAAATGTCTTTTCCAGAAAAAGCCTTTATTTTGAATTTTTTCTAAAAAAATGAAAAAGTACGTACCTAAACTCGGAGTTTAGGTACGTCATTTTGGGTGAAATCCATTTTCAACATGAATTTGGCCTCAAACCACTCTAAACACGTGTAATATCATTACAAACACATCCTTAAATGTCTTTTCCAGAAAAAGCCTTTATTTTGAATTTTTTTCAAAAAAAAATGAAAAAGTACGTACCTAAACTCGGAGTTTAGGTACGTCATTTGGGTGAAATCGAGTTTCCCCATGAATTTGGCCTCAAAACACTCTAAATACGTGTAATATCATTACAAACACACTTTTAAATGTCTTTTCCAGAAAAAGCCTTTATTTTGAATTTTTTCTAAAAAAATGAAAAAGTACGTACCTAAACTCGGAGTTTAGGTACGTCATTTTGGGTGAAATCCATTTTCCCCATGAATTTGGCCTCAAAACACTCTAAACACGTGTTATATCATTACAAACACACTCTTAAATGTATTTTCCAGAAAAAGCCTTTATTTTGAATTTTTCCAAAAAAATGAAAAAAGTACGTACCTAAACTCGGAGTTTAGGTACGTCATTTTGGGTGAAATCCATTTTCCCCATGAATTTGGCCTCAAAACACTCTAAACACGTGTAATATCATTACAAAAACACTCTTAAATGTCTTTTCCAGAAGAAGCTTTTATTTTGAATTTAAAAAAAAAAAATGAAAAAGTACGTACCTAAAGTCGGAGTTTAGGTACGTCATTTTTTTGGTGAAATCCATTTCCCAATGAACTTGGCGTCAAACAACTCTAAATACGTGTAATATCATTGCAAACACACTCTTCAATGTCTCTTCCAGAAAAAGCCTTTATTTTGAATTTTTTTCCAAAAAAATGAAAAAATTACGTTCCTTAACTCGGATTTTAGATACCTTATTTTTATGAAATCCATTTTCCCCATGAATTTGGCCTCAAAACACTCTAAACACTTGTAATATCATTACAAACACACTCTTAAATGTCTTTTCCAGAAGAAGCCTTTATTTTGAATTTTTTCCAAAACAAATGAAAAAAGTACGTACCTAAACTCGGAGTTTAGGTACGTCATTTTGGGTGAAATCCATTTCCCCCATGAATTTGGCCTCAAACCACTCTAAACACGTGTAATATCATTACAAACACACTCTTAAATGTCTTTTCCAGAAGAAGCCTTTATTTTGATTTTTTTCCAAAAAAAAGAAAAAGTACGTACCTAAACTCGGAGTTTAGGTACGTCATTTTGGGTGAAATCCATTTCCCCCATGAATTTGGCCTCAAACAACTCTAAACACGTGTAATATCATTACAAACACACTCTTAAATGTCTTTTCCAGAAAAAGCCTTTATTTTGAATTTTTTCAAAAAACATGAAAAAGTACGTACCTAAACTCGGAGTTTAGGTACGTCATTTTGGGTGAAATCCATTTTCCCCATGAACTTGGCGTCAAACCACTCTAAATACGTGTAATATCATTACAAACACACTCTTAAATGTCTTTTCCAGAAAAAGCCTTTATTTTGAATTTTTTCTAAAAAAATTAAAAAAGTACGTACCTAAACTTGGATTTTAGGTACGTCATTTTTCATGAAATCCATTTTCCCCATGAATTTGGCTTCAAAACACCCTAAACACGTGTAATATCATTACAAACACACTCTTAAATGTCTTTTCCAGTAGAAGCCTTTATTTTGAATTTTTCCAAAAAAATGAAAAAAGTACGTACCTAAACTCGGAGTTTAGGTACGTCATTTGGGTGAAATCCATTTTCCCCATGAATTTGGCCTCAAAACACTCTAAACACGTGTAATATCATTACAAACACACTCTTAAATGTCTTTTCCAGAAGAAGCTTTTATTTTGAATTTTTTCAAAAAAAATGAAAAAGTACGTACCTAAACTCGGAGTTTAGGTACGTCATTTTTTTTGGTGAAATCCATTTCCCAATGAACTTGGCGTCAAACCACTCTAAATACGTGTAATATCATTACAAACACACTCTTCAATGTCTTTTCCAGAAAAAGCCTTTATTTTGAATTTTTTTCCAAAAAAATGAAAAAATTACGTACCTTAACTCGGATTTTAGGTACCTTATTTTTATGAAATCCATTTTCCCCATGAATTTGGCCTCAAAACACTCTAAACACTTGTAATATCATTACAAACACACTCTTAAATGTCTTTTCCAGAAGAAGCCTTTATTTTGAATTTTTTCCAAAAAAAATGAAAAAAGTACGTACCTAAACTCGGAGTTTAGGTACGTCATTTTGGGTGAAATCCATTTCCCCCATGAATTTGGCCTCAAACAACTCTAAACACGTGTAATATCATTACAAACACACTCTTAAATGTCTTTTCCAGAAAAAGCCTTTATTTTGAATTTTTTCAAAAAAACATTAAAAAGTACGTACCTAAACTCCGAGTTTAGGTACGTCATTTTGGGTGAAATCCATTTTCCCCATGAACTTGGCGTCAAACCACTCTAAATACGTGTAATATCATTACAAACACACTCTTAAATGTCTTTTCCAGAAAAAGCCTTTATTTTGAATTTTTTCTAAAAAAATTAAAAAAGTACGTACCTAAACTTGGATTTTAGGTACGTCATTTTTCATGAAATCCTTTTTCCCCATGAATTTGGCTTCAAAACACCCTAAACACGTGTAATATCATTACAAACACACTCTTAAATGTCTTTTCCAGAAGAAGCCTTTATTTTGAATTTTTCCAAAAAAATGAAAAAAGTACGTACCTAAACTCGGAGTTTAGGTACGTCATTTGGGTGAAATCCATTTTCCCCATGAATTTGGCCTCAAAACACTCTAAACACGTGTAATATCATTACAAACACACTCTTAAATGTCTTTTCCAGAAGAAGCTTTTATTTTGAATTTTTTCAAAAAAAATGAAAAAGTACGTACCTAAAGTCGGAGTTTAGGTACGTCATTTTTTTTGGTGAAATCCATTTCCCAATGAACTTGGCGTCAAACCACTCTAAATACGTGTAATATCATTACAAACACACTCTTCAATGTCTTTTCCAGAAAAAGCCTTTATTTTGAATTTTTTTCCAAAAAAATGAAAAAATTACGTACCTTAACTCGGATTTTAGGTACCTTATTTTAATGAAATCCATTTTCCCCATGAATTTGGCCTCAAAACACTCTAAACACTTGTAATATCATTACAAACACACTCTTAAATGTCTTTTCCAGAAGAAGCCTTTATTTTGAATTTTTTCCAAAAAAAATGAAAAAAGTACGTACCTAAACTCGGAGTTTAGGTACGTCATTTTGGGTGAAATCCATTTCCCCCATGAATTTGGCCTCAAACAACTCTAAACACGTGTAATATCATTACAAACACACTCTTAAATGTCTTTTCCAGAAAAAGCCTTTATTTTGAATTTTTTCAAAAAAACATGAAAAAGTACGTACCTAAACTCCGAGTTTAGGTACGTCATTTTGGGTGAAATCCATTTTCCCATGAACTTGGCGTCAAACCACTCTAAATACGTGTAATATCATTACAAACACACTCTTAAATGTCTTTTCCAGAAAAAGCCTTTATTTTGAATTTTTTCTAAAAAAATTAAAAAAGTACGTACCTAAACTTGGATTTTAGGTACGTCATTTTTCATGAAATCCATTTTCCCCATGAATTTGGCTTCAAAACACCCTAAACACGTGTAATATCATTACAAACACACTCTTAAATGTCTTTTCCAGAAAAATCCTTTATTTTGAATTTTTTCAAAAAAAAATGAAAAAAGTACGTACCTAAACTCGGAGTTTAGGTACGTCATTTTGGGTGAAATCCATTTTCCCCATGAATTTGGCCTCAAAACACGTGTAATGTCATTACAAACACACTCTTAAATGTCTTTTCCAGTAGAAGCCTTTATTTTGAATTTTTCCAAAAAAATGAAAAAAGTACGTACCTAAACTCGGAGTTTAGGTACGTCATTTGGGTGAAATCCATTTTCCCCATGAATTTGGCCTCAAAACACTCTAAACACGTGTAATATCATTACAAACACACTCTTAAATGTCTTTTCCAGAAGAAGCTTTTATTTTGAATTTTTTCAAAAAAAATGAAAAAGTACGTACCTAAAGTCGGAGTTTAGGTACGTCATTTTTTTGGTGAAATCCATTTCCCAATGAACTTGGCGTCAAACCACTCTAAATACGTGTAATATCATTACAAACACACTCTTCAATGTCTTTTCCAGAAAAAGCCTTTATTTTGAATTTTTTTCCAAAAAAATGAAAAAATTACGTACCTTAACTCGGATTTTAGGTACCTTATTTTTATGAAATCCATTTTCCCCATGAATTTGGCCTCAAAACACTCTAAACACTTGTAATATCATTACAAACACACTCTTAAATGTCTTTTCCAGAAGAAGCCTTTATTTTGAATTTTTTCCAAAAAAATGAAAAAAGTACGTACCTAAACTCGGAGTTTAGGTACGTCATTTTGGGTGAAATCCATTTTCCCCATGAATTTGGCCTCAAACCACTCTAAACACGTGTAATATCATTACAAACACACTCTTAAATGTCTTTTCCAGAAGAAGCCTTTATTTTGATTTTTTTCCAAAAAAAAGAAAAAGTACGTACCTAAACTAGGATTTTAGGTACCTTATTTTTATGAAATCCATTTTCCCCATGAATTTGGCCTCAAAACACTCTAAACACTTGTAATATCATTACAAACACACTCTTAAATGTCTTTTCCAGAAGAAGCCTTTATTTTGAATTTTTTCCAAAAAAAATGAAAAAAGTACGTACCTAAACTCGGAGTTTAGGTACGTCATTTTGGGTGAAATCCATTTCCCCCATGAATTTGGCCTCAAACAACTCTAAACACGTGTAATATCATTACAAACACACTCTTAAATGTCTTTTCCAGAAAAAGCCTTTATTTTGAATTTTTTCAAAAAAACATGAAAAAGTACGTACCTAAACTCGGAGTTTAGGTACGTCATTTTGGGTGAAATCCATTTTCCCCATGAACTTGGCGTCAAACCACTCTAAATACGTGTAATATCATTACAAACACACTCTTAAATGTCTTTTCCAGAAAAAGCCTTTATTTTGATTTTTTTCTTAAAAAAATTAAAAAAGTACGTACCTAAACTTGGATTTTAGGTACGTCATTTTTCATGAAATCCATTTTCCCCATGAATTTGGCTTCAAAACACCCTAAACACGTGTAATATCATTACAAACACACTCTTAAATGTCTTTTCCAGAAAAATCCTTTATTTTGAATTTTTTCAAAACAAATGAAAAAGTTCGAACCTAAACTCGGAGTTTAGGTACGTCATTTTGGGTGAAATCCATTTTCCCCATGAACTTGGCGTCAAACCACTCTAAATACGTGTAATATCATTACAAACACACTCTTAAATGTATTTTCCAGAAAAAGCCTTTATTTTGAATTTTTTCAAAAAAAATGAAAAAGTACGTACCTAAATTTGGAGTTTAGGTACGTCATTTTGGGTGAAATCCATTTTCCCCATGAATTTGGCCTCAAAACACTATAAACACGTGTAATATAATTACAAACACACTCTTAAATGTCTTTTCCAGAAGAAGCCTTTATTTTGAATTTTTCCAAAAAAATGAAGAAGTACGTACCTAAACTCGGAGTTTAGGTACGTCATTTTGGGTGAAATCCATTTTCCCCATGAATTTGGACTCAAAACACTCTAAACACGTGTAATATCATTACAAACACACTCTTAAATGTCTTTTCCAGAAGAAGCCTTTATTTTGAATTTTTCCAAAAAAATGAAAAAGTACGTACCTAAACTCGGAGTTTAGGTACGTCATTTTGGGTGAAATCCATTTTCCCCATGAATTTGGCCTCAAAACACTCTAAACACGTGTAATATCATTACAAACACACTCTTAAATGTCTTTTCCAGAAGAAGCCTTTATTTTGAATTTTTCCAAAAAAATGAAAAAAGTACGTACCTAAACTCGGAGATTAGGTACGTCATTTTGGGTGAAATCCATTTTCCCCATGAATTTGGCCTCAAACCACTCTAAACACGTGTAATATCATTACAAACACACCCTTAAATGTCTTTTCCAGAAAAAGCCTTTATTTTGAATTTTTTCAAAAAAAAAATGAAAAAGTACGTATCTAAACTCGGAGTTTAGGTACGTCATTTGGGTGAAATCGATTTTCCCCATGAATTTGGCCTCAAAACACTCTAAACACGTGTAATATCATTACAAACACACTCTTAAATGTCTTTTCCAGAAGAAGCCTTTATTTTGAATTTTTCCAAAAAAATGAAAAAAGTACGTACCTAAACTCGGAGTTTAGGTACGTCATTTTGGGTGAAATCCATTTTCCCCATGAATTTGGCCTCAAAACACTCTAAACACGTGTAATATCATTACAAACACACTCTTAAATGTCTTTTCCAGAAGAAGCCTTTATTTTGATTTTTTCCAAAAAAATGAAAAAGTACGTACCTAAACTCGGAGTTTAGGTACGTCATTTTGGGTGAAATCCATTTTCCCCATGAATTTGGCCTCAAAACACTCTAAACACGTGTAATATCATTACAAACACACTCTTAAATGTCTTTTCCAGAAGAAGCCTTTATTTTGAATTTTTCCAAAAAAATGAAAAAAGTACGTACCTAAACTCGGAGTTTAGGTACGTCATTTTGGGTGAAATCCATTTTCCCCATGAATTTGGCCTCAAAACACTCTAAACACGTGTAATATCATTACAAACACACTCTTAAATGTCTTTTCCAGAAGAAGCCTTTATTTTGAATTTTTTCCAAAAAAAATGAAAAAAGTACGTACCTAAACTCGGAGTTTAGGTACGTCATTTTGGGTGAAATCCATTTCCCCCATGAATTTGGCCTCAAACAACTCTAAACACGTGTAATATCATTACAAACACACTCTTAAATGTCTTTTCCAGAAAAAGCCTTTATTTTGAATTTTTTCAAAAAAACATGAAAAAGTACGTACCTAAACTCGGAGTTTAGGTACGTCATTTTGGGTGAAATCCATTTTCCCCATGAACTTGGCGTCAAACCACTCTAAATACGTGTAATATCATTACAAACACACTCTTAAATGTCTTTTCCAGAAAAAGCCTTTATTTTGAATTTTTTCTAAAAAAATTAAAAAAGTACGTACCTAAACTTGGATTTTAGGTACGTCATTTTTCATGAAATCCATTTTCCCCATGAATTTGGCTTCAAAACACCCTAAACACGTGTAATATCATTACAAACACACTCTTAAATGTCTTTTCCAGAAAAATCCTTTATTTTGAATTTTTTCAAAAAAAAAGAAAAAGTTCGTACCTAAACTCGGAGTTTAGGTACGTCATTTTGGGTGAAATCCATTTTCCCCATGAACTTGGCGTCAAACCACTCTAAATACGTGTAATATCATTACAAACACACTCTTAAATGTATTTTCCAGAAAAAGCCTTTATTTTGAATTTTTTCAAAAAAAATGAAAAAGTACGTACCTAAACTCGGAGTTTAGGTACGTCATTTTGGGTGAAATCCATTTTCCCCATGAATTTGGCCTCAAACCACTCTAAACACGTGTAATATCATTACACACACATCCTTAAATGTCTTTTCCAGAAAAAGCCTTTATTTTGAATTTTTTCAAAAAAAAATGAAAAAGTACGTATCTAAACTCGGAGTTTAGGTACGTCATTTGGGTGAAATCGAGTTTCCCCATGAATTTGGCCTCAAAACACGCTAAACACGTGTAATATCATTACAAACACACTTTTAAATGTCTTTTCCAGAAAAAGCCTTTATTTTGAATTTTTTCTAAAAAAATGAAAAAGTACGTACCTAAACTCGGAGTTTAGGTACGTCATTTTGGGTGAAATCCATTTTCCCCATGAATTTGGCCTCAAAACACTCTAAATACGTGTAATATCATTACAAACACACTCTTAAATGTCTTTTCCAGAAGAAGCCTTTATTTTGAATTTTTCCAAAAAAATGAAAAAAGTACGTACCTAAACTCGGAGTTTAGGTACGTCATTTTGGGTGAAATCCATTTTCCCCATGAATTTGGCCTCAAAACACTCTAAACACGTGTAATGTCATTACAAACACACTCTTAAATGTCTTTTCCAGTAGAAGCCTTTATTTTGAATTTCCAAAAAAATGAAAAAAGTACGTACCTAAACTCGGAGTTTAGGTACGTCATTTGGGTGAAATCCATTTTCCCAATGAATTTGGCCCCAAAACACTCTAAACACGTGTAATATCATTACAAACACACTCTTAAATGTCTTTTCCAGAAGAAGCTTTTATTTTGAATTTTTTCAAAAAAAATGAAAAAGTACGTACCTAAACTCGGAGTTTAGGTACGTCATTTTGGGTGAAATCCATTTCCCCCATGAATTTGGCCTCAAACCACTCTAAACACGTGTAATATCATTACAAACACACTCTTAAATGTCTTTTCCAGAAGAAGCCTTTATTTTGATTTTTTTCCAAAAAAAAGAAAAAGTACGTACCTAAACTCGGAGTTTAGGTACGTCATTTTGGGTGAAATCCATTTCCCCCATGAATTTGGCCTCAAACAACTCTAAACACGTGTAATATCATTACAAACACACTCTTAAATGTCTTTTCCAGAAAAAGCCTTTATTTTGAATTTTTTCAAAAAAACATGAAAAAGTACGTACCTAAACTCGGAGTTTAGGTACGTCATTTTGGGTGAAATCCATTTCCCCCATGAATTTGGCCTCAAACAACTCTAAACACGTGTAATATCATTACAAACACACTCTTAAATGTCTTTTCCAGAAAAAGCCTTTATTTTGAATTTTTTCAAAAACATGAAAAAGTACGTACCTAAACTCGGAGTTTAGGTACGTCATTTTGGGTGAAATCCATTTTCCCATGAACTTGGCGTCAACCCACTCTAAATACGTGTAATATCATTACAAACACACTCTTAAATGTCTTTTCCAGAAAAAGCCTTTATTTTGAATTTTTTCTATAAAAAATTAAAAAGTACGTACCTAAACTTGGATTTTAGGTACGTCATTTTTCATGAAATCCTTTTTTTCCCCATGAATTTGGCTTCAAAACACCCTAAACACGTGTATATCATTACAAACACACTCTTAAATGTCTTTTCCAGAAAAATCCTTTATTTTGAATTTTTTCAAAAAAAATGAAAAAAGTACGTACCTAAACTCGGAGTTTAGGTACGTCATTTTGGGTGAAATCCATTTTCCCCATGAATTTGGCCTCAAAACACGTGTAATGTCATTACAAACACACTCTTAAATGTCTTTTCCAGTAGAAGCCTTTATTTTGAATTTTTCCAAAAAAATGAAAAAGTACGTACCTAAACTCGGAGTTTAGGTACGTCATTTGGGTGAAATCGATTTTCCCATGAATTTGGCCTCAAAACACTCTAAACACGTGTAATATCATTACAAACACACTCTTAAATGTCTTTTCCAGAAGAAGCTTTTATTTTGAATTTTTTTCAAAAAAAAATGAAAAAATACCTACCTAAAGTCGGAGTTTAGGTACGTCATTTTTTTGGTGAAATCCATTTCCCAATGAACTTGGCGTCAAACCACTCTAAATACGTGTAATATCATTACAAACACACTCTCAATGTCTTTTCCAGAAAAAGCCTTTATTTTGAATTTTTTTCCAAAAAAATGAAAAAATTAGGTACCTTACCTCGGATTTGAGGTACCTTATTTTTATGAAATCCATTTTCCCCATGAATTTGGCCTCAAAACACTCTAAACACGTGTAATATCATTACAAACACACTCTTAAATGTCTTTTCCAGAAGAAGCCTTTATTTTGATTTTTTTCCAAAAAAAGAAAAAGTACGTACCTAAACTCGGAGTTTAGGTACGTCATTTTGGTGAAATCCATTTCCCCCATGAATTTGGCCTCAAACCACTCTAAACACGTGTAATATCATTACAAACACACTCTTAAATGTCTTTTCCAGAAGAAGCCTTATTTTGATTTTTATCCAAAAAAAAAGAAAAAGAACGTACCTAAACTCGGAGTTTAGGTACGTCATTTTGGGTGAAATCCATTTCCCCCCATGAATTTGGCCTCAAACAACTCTAAACACGTGTAATATCATTACAAACACACTCTTAAATGTCTTTTCCAGAAAAAGCCTTTATTTTGAATTTTTTCAAAAAAACATGAAAAAGTCCGTACCTAAACTCGGAGTTTAGGTACGTCATTTGGGTGAAATCCATTTTCCCCATGAACTTGGCGTCAAACCACTCTAAATACGTGTAATATCATTACAACACACTCTTAAATGTCTTTTCCAGAAAAATCCTTTATTTTGAATTTTTTCAAAAAAAATGAAAAAGTTCGTACCTAAACTCGGAGTTTAGGTACGTCATTTGGGTGAAATCCATTTTCCCCATGAATTTGGCCTCAAACAACTCTAAACACGTGTAATATCATTACAAACACACTCTTAACTGTCTTTCAGAAAAAGCCTTTATTTTGAATTTTTTCAAAAAAACATGAAAAAGTACGTCCCTAAACTCGGAGTTTAGGTACGTCATTTTGGGTGAAATCATTTTCCCCATGAACTTGCGTCAAACCACTCATAAATACGTGTAATATCATTACAAACACACTCTTAAATGTATTTTCCAGAAAAAGCCTTTATTTGAATTTTTTCAAAAAATGAAAAAGTACGTA